>NC_069407.1:2750059-2755059 GCF_026875155.1 Cherax quadricarinatus | reverse complement strand
TGCTATGCCAAATTCTGGCAAGGATTTATATTAATTTGTATAATAATTTTGATAAGCCAAGGCAGGATAAAGGTTGATATTAATGTAACATTTAAAATTTTATATATAAAATTTCTTACATGTGTAATTGCAAGCTCAGGTAGCTAACATTATTAATGTCTATTTAAAATTTATATTACAATTTTTTACATGTAATTGCTAAGCTCAAGTAGCTAGAATTTATTTAAAGGTAAGTTGTGCTATTTACCTTTATAAAGTGCATAATTTAGTACATAATCAGTGTTATTAAGTTGAATTTAATACATTGCATCATGGCTGAAAATGAGGAAATTAATATAGAAGACAAACATATGGAATATAGAGTAAAGAAAGCATCAATACAGGCTAGAAAAGTTCATGTAACCAAGGCATATAATAAGTGCTTGGAATTAATGTATCAAGAAACTGTGAATACTGATGATTTAAAATTGTATTTAGATGCTTTAGGTAATAGATATGATTCATACAAATTATATTACAACAAATATGAAGGAGATTTATTAGTAAACTGTGTAGATGAGACTGAAATAGATCTCTTGATTAATCAGCATTATGAATTAGAGGAAAAGATTCTTTCTTGTAAAAGTCAGGCCTTGAATAAATTAAAATGTGTAAACCAGGCAGTTGGTCAGTCTGCTCCAACAAATAACATGTCTTTGCCAAAACTCCCAGAATTGTGTTTGTCTGTGTTTAATCCTGGTGAAAATTGGGGGGGAATTTTTTGGTCAATTTTTAAAGCAGCTGTGCATGACAGGAGTGACCTAGCCTGTGTAACTAAACATTATTTTTACCTCAAAGGACAGGTAAGAGGAGATGCTCACATACTGATACAAGCCTTTCCCAATGTAGATGATTCTTACAAGGAAGCAGTTGATTTGTTGAAGGTCACTTATGGTAATATAGACACAAAGTAGGTTGGATCTAGTGAATATCATTGTTAATTAAAATCTCAGATCACACTTACAAAGGTTTACAGCAGTTTAGAGTTAAACAGGAGAGCACTCTCAAACTTTAAGTAATAAATATAATCTGAGGAATCAGACTGTTATTGAGTGCCATGGTACAGAATAAATTAAGCTGTAAAACACTTGAATGGCTCTCGAATAAATATCACAAAGATTATTTTGGTCTGGAGGAAATAAGACTAGGTCTACAAGAATTAATTGTGCAGTTGCAGACCAGCCAACTAACTCATTTTAAAGATGCAACACATGATAACTCTGAGGTATCTGTCAAGTTTCACAAAGGGAAAAATTATCCCAATGTTAATAATCAAAATTCATTTCCTAAAAGGAGTTACATAGGGGCATATCAAGGAGCAGGAATCAGAAATAATGATTCTCCACAAGGTAAGAAGAATAAGTACCCTCCTAAGAGTAGTCCAGTTAATAAGAAACCAGTCAAAGAAAGGAGAGATTGTCTTTTCTGCAAGGGTACTCATTTTTCTAAGAATTGCAATGCATACAATTCATGGAATGATAAAGTTGAAAGATTGGAGGAACTTGACAGATGTATCAGATGTTTGGGTAATCACAATGTAAAGGATTGTTATGCCAAATTAAACTTCTGTTATCAATATCACAAAGGAAGACACCATATAGTCATGTGTAAAAGTCTATATGATAATGTTGATAATGATAATGTTGACAATCCTGACACAACAGTAGCTAATGTAAAAATTGCTGCTAATGTTAATAATGATGGTTTTGCTGAAGTAGCCTTACCTGTGTTACAGGTAAAAATTGATGATAAAAGGCATAAATCAAAAAATGTAACTGCATTATTGGACCAGGGATCCCAGCGTACTTTCATAAAACGTAAATGTCTTGATGGTATGAAAGTACAGATGGGAGATCCCACAACTTAAAATTATCTGGTTTTCTCACAGATAAAAGAGCTCAATTGTTGACACTGTTTATGTAACTGTCAGGTTGGGCAATGAGAAAAAACGTGTTAATGCAGTAATTGTAGATAGACTTCCAGAGAAAATATCTACAGTAGGCTTGTGTAAAGCTACAGAAAGACTCTCACATAATGTAAAATTTAGCACCTTTGGTGTAAGTGATGATTCTGTACGCCCAATAAATATTTTGATAGGTAGTGACTATTATGCCTCCTTTGTAAAGGGTATGGTAAAGAAATGTGGTGTCACCCTTTTGAAGACTGCAGGAGGCCATGTAATGTATGGTAGGATTCCTCGTAATAATAATTCATGACTAGAGGAAACTACAAATACCATAACTGTGTGTCTTACTCATGAAATTGTACCCCAGTATAATTCTTCCATAGAGGATGGTGTTGAGCCAATGCATAAATTGTGGGAATTAGACAGCATTGGAATAAATGTAAATGAAGAAAGTCCAGACGATTCTTTTACTCAAGAACAATACCTGAGAGATGTAAAATTTGAATCTGGACAATACTGGGTACGACTTCCGTGGAGACTGAACCATCCAGAATTGCCCACTAATTACAGAATGGCATATGGACAATTAAAGGCTCAGCTCCGCGAACTGAGTAAGACACCAGAATTGTTAACTGCCTTAATGATATAATTGCTGAGCAGTTAATTAATAAATTTATAGAAGAGGTACTTCCTGAGCAAGCCAAAATTTATGGTCACTATTTGCCACATCACGGAGTGAAGAGGGATTCTAAGACCACTCCTTTGAGGATTGTGTTTAATTGTAGTGCCAGGAGTAACAAAAATGTACCTAGTTTAAATGACTGTTTGATGACAGGTCCGTCGTTGACGGAAAAATTACCCCCATATGGGGTAAGAGGGTTTTGAGAAGTCAAGAATTTTGAAATTAGAAGGTATAATAGTCCGCCCTAAGCGTTTTCTAACCGTTTAGAACAGGTCCTGTGACTTGAGAAAATACGTTTCTCAGTGGATATTATATGTAGAAAATACTGTATATATTTTCCAGAAATTTAGTATTTATATGTAAATAGATGGCAATACTGTATTTAATAATATTTATGTCATAGAAAACGGAAAGCCTGCGTCTGCGCAGAGGAGACTCGCCATCTTGGTTTTGAATTGTGTACAACGTTGGTGTGATGGGAAGGAATTTTCATGTTCTAGAGGTTGAAATTGGGCTGACACCTCTCAAATAGGAGGCAAAATTGTTGGACATGCATTCCTGCATAAATTGAGATATCAGACGACTGGACAAGACAGCTCCAGGAACCTCAGATAAGCTCTCTAGATTTGTGTATAATTCTGGCCAGTGTTTTCATAAATCTAGTTAGTGAGGTTTTTCTGAGTATGATACAACTTAATATCCAGTCAAATTGGTGAGTGATATTAAGATATATTTTCCTTCTGTTATGTAATTGTGTTTATATATAATCATTTTTAATATACAGTCCACAAATATATATATTTACCAGAATTCCTGATGTATAATTCATTTAATTAATAGGTCCAGAGCAACGTGTGGTTATGACAGTGGTAGGTATCGAAGGGGGACATTTTTTGCGACCTAGGTGTCCCAAATTCCTACTTGTCTATGTAACATTGATAAATAATAATTATCTTTGTTATCATTTACTGTTATGTACATAATTAGTTACATTCAGATAAATGCAATTTTCCACATTATATATAGGGATTGCTGTTATTCTGTGTAACCTATTTAATTAATAAAAGAAAGGAAATTAATGTACACTTTGTCCGTTTAAATGTTCTGTTCTCGAATGTTCTCAAAGGTACTGATACGTATCCTTTATATTGTGGACTGTTCTCTTCAGTATCGATTATATGCCTTAGTTGGGATTCTTCATATACCATCCAATAATATTTTTATGATCCATATTTCTACTTCTGATATCCTTTAACCCACTACCTATTATCAGGTAATTTTGTCAATGTATGGTGCAATCACAACATTATATAACCATACATCAACTGAACTAGCATGGTGTTTTGGTGCGCAGAGAACTGGTTGGGCGTCACCAATCCATCATGAGACCACCTGGCATAATGAACAATCCTGTGATTTTATATAGCATTGTTGCTTAAGGTTGTGTACAATAGACTCTACTAGATAGCTATCGAGCTTGTATAACCCAAAATTTGCGTTATATACGGTATTCCTGTCATGTTTCAAGAAAGAGGATTCAGTTATGTTTATTTTTTATGACGGAACTGTTTGGTACAATAATTTGGGCAGCATCCCAACCAGGTGGGTGATTACAGGAGCTAACGTGGTTAAAGATAGCGTTCGACTCCTGCCCTGTTCTGAGTATTTATATTGGACAGTTCTGGTTTCCAGAATTTTACCTGTTTGACCTATATATGAGAAAGGACACTGAGTACATGGAACTTTGTAAACCCCACCAACTTTGTTGGAGGATGTGTTTTTAATCAGCCTTTGTTTCACTGTCCCCGTGTTTTTGAAAGTAAGTTCTATATTAATCACCAAGGTTGTGATTTATTAAAGTTTCGGGTGTTTCTTAACACATCATCAGAATCTAAAAATGTATTACAATAAAAGTAAAGCACCAATTTTAAAGCATCTGCTTTACTTAACTGCCTATTTTTAGATTCTATGATGAATGAAGAAGCATCCGAAACGTTAGTAAGGAAATTTGATATCCTTAACAGACGCCTTGGTCCTGCTCTCCAAGTGACACTTCAGTTACAATCAGAAGCCTGCTTACAAAAAAAATTACTAATTACATAAACAATAAAATAAGCTTAGGCTTTCTTCTTGAAAAGACCTGAGCCGTATCTCTCTTAAATGTTGAAATTCTCATAATTATGATAATTTACAGTCACCGAACCATTGCAACTTTCTCTAGGTACTTGCAGAATAGTAATAGCATTGTAAATATACGTTTACAGTGCCTACATGCAAGAGAGCAATTTAAAAAAAATATTGACACATCTACGCACACTGTAACAACCTACTGCTATACTCAATATCGTCCAGACTTGGCCCTTTTTTAAAAAA
>NC_069407.1:2616433-2749559 GCF_026875155.1 Cherax quadricarinatus | reverse complement strand
CTTTCCCTTCCCCCAACCCCCCCTCCTTGGCAAAATACCACTATGAGGGGGTTCCCCCCTTTACTTTAATTATTTCTATTTGACTATACCTCTAATCAGGTCCTCACCCTACGTCTGCCAACATGTTCCCCCCCAACTTGGGGACAGAAAAAGGGATTGCCCCCCATTACCTTCATGATGTACCCGATGGTAAAAATATCCTCCATCCCACCCCAGGAAAGCAAACTCTCTTTTCCCCTTTCCCCTGCCCTTTCAAGCAAACCCCCTATCCATTACCAAACTTGGCTATCCCCAACAACAAAAATATTTTTTCTTCCTTAATGTCTTTCGCGTTCTTTTCCCAGTAGTCAACTCACATTCGCCGGTAGCACTGAGAATGTTTTGGATTTTCCACAACGTTTCCAGGCAGTCTTTTTTCCTCTTCACGTTTTCCCTTTTTCCTTCGTCTTTTTGTCGTCAACTTTTTTCATAAGAACATAAAAAACTAAGAAAGGGGAACACGCGCGGGCCCCTGTTGGCCCTACTAGGCAGGTCCTTTAAAATTTCATCCCACTAAAAAAAATTTTGCCCAATCCAATTTTAAATGTACCAAGAAAAAGTTCCGATGTGCAAGTCCCCTCAAACCAAACCCTTTTCCCACCATGTTTTTACCCAACCAAAATTTTGGAAAAAACCCAAAGCCCTAGCCTCATAAAAAAACTGGGAGACTGTTCATCATCTACTCCCCTTTTTCCCAAACCCAAAATTTTCCCTATGTCCTTTCAAAATCTAAAACTTATCAAATTTTAAAATCCATTACTGCGGGTTCTCTCTTGGAGAGATATCCTAAAGACCTTTTTAAATTCCCTTTATTAATACCTATCTTCCATTTATACACTTCAATCAGGTCTCCCTCTTCTTCGTCAAACAAGGAATGTAACTTAAAGTCTTCAATCTTTTTCATAAAAGATTTTATGCTATGTTTTAATTTACCCCCCCTACCTGAATGTTTTCAAACGAATTTATGTCCATTTTGTAATAGGAGACCAAATGAGTGATAATCAGGGAGGCCTTACATTGTTTTTAAAAATGCAGTATGACCTCTGGACTTCTGTTGCTTAACTTCTTGATATAAACCAGTTATCTATTTGCCCTTTTTTCGTATGCTTAGGGGATTGCGTCTTGGTTTAGGTTGCTGCTACCCTGACCCCCCGTCCCCTTTTTGCAATCTGTATGGCTAAGTTTACATTTTTTAAATTAAAGTGCTAGGGTTATGGACACTCCCGATTCAAACCTTGCATTTTTCTAATTGAAGCATCTGCACTTTTTTGACCAAATTTGAGTTTGTTAAATCCTCCCAAATTCCTAACATCTAGTTTGAATAATTTCCCACTATCTTCGTGTATCGGGGGAATTTGCTTATCATATTTCCTTCATCAAAATCATTTATTATTTTATAAAAACAAGGCCAAGACGATCCCCCGTGGAAAGCCATTGTTTTTGATCCCACTGGTTTTTAACCCCCTTTTGGCACTCTTGCTTCCCGTCTTGAGCCATGATTTTTTCCCCGAGGCACCCTCCCCCATGCCCTACCTATTTTCTTCAAAATCTTTTGGGGCGGGAACTCTACAAATGCCTTACTAAAATCTAAGTAAAAAATATCAATTCTTTACGGGTCAACGCCCCAAAAGCTTTTGAAGAAATTAAAAATTAGTTGCAAGACCGGGGCCCCTTGGATCCATGCTGAGTACATTAATCAAACTTTCTTTCGAGATGACTTCTATAATCTCAGCTATAATTGACTCTAGCAGCTTCCTACAAAAGAGGGCAGCTTATTTGGGCGGTAATTTGACGGTAAAACTTGCCCCTGTTTTTTAAAAAAAGGGAATCACATTAGCCCTCTTTCCCCATATCAGCACTACACCTGTTTTAAAAGATAAATTAAAAAATTAGTTAATGGTTTACAGATTCCATTTTGCATTCCTTTTAAAACCCGAAAAAACCCCCATAGGGCCCGGTTTTATTTTGCTTCATGGCTACTCTTTACAACCATTTCACTAGTGACTGTGATGTTACATAATTTATCTTCTTCTGTCCACTATAAAAATTTAAATTTACCGAATAATATTAGTGTCTTCCTGTGTAAAAAACCGAGAAAAAAATAATTATTTAAAATCGAGCACATTTCATTTCTCTTTGTCAGTAAGTTTGCCCATAGTTATTTTTAAGGGGACCTATCTTATCTCTGACTTTTGTTCTATATACCTGGAAAAAACTTTTTGGGTTAGTTTTAGAATCCCTAGCAATTTTTAAATTTCATAGTCCCTTTTAGCTTTTCTTATCCCCTTTTTATGTCCCTCTTAATGTCAATATACTGATTCATAAGGTGACCCTCGCCTTTTTTTCATACGCCTAAAAATTTTCCCTTTCTTATGCCCTAGTAGATATTTCAGCCAAATTTTTCATCCATTTTGGGTCATTTCTATTTGATCTAATTTCCTTATAAGGGTTTAACGTTCTTTGAGCAGCATGTATTGTGTTCAGAAAACTGTCATATTGATAGCTCTCTTCGTTACCCCAGTCAACAGATGATAAGTGTTCTCTAAGCCCATCGTAATCTGCTAAGCGAAAATCTGGGACTGTTACTGAGTTTTTCTCTACTATCATACTTCCATTCAATTCTAAATGTAATTGATTTGTGGTCGCTAGCACCCAGTTCCTCTGAAACTTCTAAATTATTTCCCTGCTGTCCAGCCACTGACCAGTTTCCCTTCTTGACCTGAGGACTCAAAACAGGAGGACTACTACGAATTTCTTCTTGTTTTCCTCGGTTTCCAACGCCGAATTTCCAAATTCGCCAACCTCAATTCTTCCTTAAGCTGTTGGTAAAGTTGCTCGATGGAGGGCATCTTGCTTCAATTCTAGAGAGCGCGCAAACAGGTCTTCACAGAGCCAAGTACACGTCAACACTGCGCAAATGCCAACTCAATCAGGAGCTACTGCGCAGCACGTCCGCACGGCCCAATAGCGATGCGAACACCTTGTCTGGCTGCCGCCCCCTTGTCTGGCTGACACCACCTTGTCTGGCTGCCACCACCTTGTCTGGCTGACACCACCTTGTCTGGCTGCCCCCACCTTGTCTGGCTGCCATCACCTTTTCTGGCTGCCGCCACCTTGTCTGGCTGCCCCCACCTTGTCTGGCTGACACCACCTGTCTGGCTGCCACCACCTTGTCTGGCTGACACCACCTTGTCTGGCTGCCACCACCTTGTCTGGCTGCCACCACTTGTCTGGCTGCCGCCACCTTGTCTGGCTGCCGCCACCTTGTCTGGCTGACACCACCTTGTCTGGCTGCCACCACCTTGTCTGGCTGACACCACCTTGTCTGGCTGCCACCACCTTGTCTGGCTGCCACCACCTTGTCTGGCTGCCGCCACCTTGTCTGGCTGCCGCCACCTTGTCTGGCTGCCACCACCTTGTCTGGCTGCCACCACCTTGTCTGGCTGCCGCCACCTTGTCTGGCTGACACCACCTTGTCTGGCTGCCGCCACCTTGTCTGGCTGACACCACCTTGTCTGGCTGCCACCACCTTGTCTGGCTGACACCACCTTGTCTGGCTGCCACCACCTTGTCTGGCTGCCACCACCTTGTCTGGCTGACACCACCTTGTCTGGCTGCCACCACCTTGTCTTTCTGCCACCACCTTGTCTGGCTGACACCACCTTGACTGGCTGCCACCACCTTGTCTGGCTGCCACCACCTTGTCTGGCTGCCACCACCTTGTCAGGCTGAAATCACCTTGTCAGGCTGCCACCACCTTGTCAGGCTGCCACCACATTGTCAGGTTGCCACCACCTTGTCAGGCTGCCACCACATTTTCAGGCTGCCACCACATTGTCAGGCTGCCACCACATTGTCAGGCTGCCACCAGCTTGTCAGGCTGCCACCACATTGTCAGGCTGCCACCACCTTGTCAGACTGCCACCACCTTGTCAGACTGCCACCACATTGTCAGGCTGAAATCACCTTGTCAGGCTGCCACCACATTGTCAGGCTGAAATCACCTTGTTAGGCTGCCACCACATTGTCAGGCTGCCACCACCTTGTCAGGGCTGCCCACACCCTCGTCAGGCTGCACCACCTTGTCAGGCTGCCACCACATTGTCAGGCTGCCACCACCTTGTCAGGCTGCCACCACATTTCTCAGTAGTAGTACAAGTTCCTAGTAAAACCAGTCCCAGTAACAGTGTACCAGTGATGACTACTACAACGTCTGTGTGAATCATTGACTGTATTCATATTGCTGCTGACCATAGCAGGATTTCAAACACCCTCGCACTGTAGACACTTGTGAGTCAGTCAAGACAGGGAGCAGAGAGAGAGGTCGGCTGTTGGCTCTTTCCATACTTCCCGTATATATTATACGTTACTATGTCAGCATGTGCTGATCCCTGTATCCCAGTAATTATATAGCAAAGATATTAGTTCATTCCCTGAGCTTTAGACAGAGATCCCTCGTAGGCCTGGCTTTTGTGTGACGTCAAGGGGTTACACAAGGGCAGTGATCCCCCTGTCCCGCAATCACTCGGCGGCCAGTACATATAGGCTGTTTTGAACAAGGTAGGGCACTGGGCCCCATCTCTCATCTCAGTCTACAATACATTAACCATCCTAAAGTGTGCTACTTTCTACCAACGAATATCTCCATTCAAGACCATTACGACAAATGGTGACGCGGTGAAGCCTGTAATTTGACGATTACCCCCCCCCAGCGATTTCTGGAGATAAAGTTGTCGCCAGCACGACGCCCCATTTCGTGGTACCAGTAGCCTACCGAGGTTCAACCCCATCAGCTACCTCAAGCCGAACTCTCCAGCTTCTACATTATTCCATGGTCAGTCTCTTTGTATTAGTGGTTATCTGCTTTTGCATTATCACGGGGGATTTGCCCGGAGTTTGCAAACATAAGCCAGCTCCAGTCGTGGTGGGGGAGTCAGAACACCCGAGCACAGTCCAGCCTAGCTACTCCATCCATTATATTGCCTGCCAAGCCAAGCTTCCAACCCTGCTGTGCTCCTCGATTGTGAGTTATCAAGCTACTCTTGTGTGAAGGGTTAAGATAAGCCAGTAGCAACTAACCCAGGTGTTCTTACACCAGTAACAAGCAAGCCACTTTGAGTGTCTTCATCGCTTGTATTCAAGCTCCAAGATTTGAGTGCTCTTGTCATCCTTGTGGTGTTTTGTGTATTCGTGGGTTTATTTTAAGCCAGCGGCTTAAATTATCTTCGCGGCAGTGTGGGTTTTCTCAGTGAGCTTACGAGTTTCAACCCATAAGCCCGCCCCTCACGATCACGTGTGCGCACCTTGCCGGTCTCAGACGCTCGTCAGCCATTACCCACAAACCCAACTACAGTCGGCCATTACATCTCACCTACCTATCAGTTGTTTTGGTGCACTGCTAAGGGTTGTAACACCATTTTTTAGGACCACATAGGGGGGGGGTCAAGAGTAGGAAGAGTGGCGCGCCACAATCTTTTAAAAGCCTCCTGTGTGTTGTCTACGCCGATTTAAGCGCAATTCTACGATCATTTTTGCAGGAGGACAGCAGCAAGACGATATAAAACAATCCATTCAGTCACATTCTTTCAAGTTGTTACAGTATAATATTTTTTTGTTTAGAGCCATTTGCGAGTGTTGAGACATTTCCTTTGTGTTTCCCAGTGAATTTTCTCTGTAGTGACAATCAGTGACTCTAGATCGGACTCAGTGTTTATCATGTATGATTGCATAATTTCTTTTAATTCTCCTTAAATTCAGTGGTTAATTTTCGTGCATTATTTTTATATCTGTTGTGTTGTGTATCTTTATACACTTGAAGTAAGTACTGAGTGTTTTTCCTTGTTGTTCTGGTTGCCACATATGTGAATATCGAACTTGTGTTTTAAACTTCAGAATGCCAGTGAAATTAATTCAGTAATTTTTCACTCATATTCTGATCACAAACTCAGTGTTGTCTGTTATTATTTTTTCTTCCAGGCATTTGTGTAATTTTATTTTTGTTCCATGTCTGTGTGATTGAAACATTTCTTGTTTCATATTCTTTATTAGCCAGTGTTTTAATTTGTCTAATTTCCACAGACGATAGTGCATTTTTGTTAAAGTCCAGCAATGAGCCACATATACAAAATTTTTTCCCATCAAGTTTCATTGCAAGAAATTTCTAGTACTGTGTTTATAGTGATGGTGTAGTGTTCTGCTTACTGTACGTGATCAACCCTGTTTTTATGCATTTTTTGCACGTTCATTTTTCTGTTTTTTTTGAACAAAATTCCATCGTAGAGCAATTTTTAAGTTCTCCTTTTAAAAGTAGTAAAATTTTTGTTTGCTTGTTGTTTAAGTTCAGTTAAGAGTTAAAGTGTTCATTCCTTGATATATTTTTTTCTTGTGTGTTATAATTTTTTTTATTGCACATTGACTCATTTTGCAATAAATACTTGATGCAAATATTGTGTTGCTATTAAAAGTTTTTCTTGCAGAAAAATTTAGCAGTGTTGTGCAATACTTTTTTGATTAGCAATTAATTTGATAATTGCTTACAGTTTATTAGAGTGCAGTTTCTTATGCTCTGTTAAGTGTGTAGTATTTTCTCTGTCTGTGTCAATTTTAATTTTTATTAATTTCAGTGAATTGTGTGTTTGTTTAATTTTGCACAAGTTTATTGAGTCCATTTTATCAATTTATTGTGCATTCCTTGTTGCATTGAAAGTAAAAGGACAATCACTGTGCCATTTATTCAATTTTAAGTAAAAGTTGAGCAAATTAGATTTGAGAAAAGTACAAGTTTCTGATTTTCAGTGTTTGTTAAATTGCATATTCTTCTTGTGTGAGATCTTTGCGTACTGTGTACTTGTTCAATTTTTAATTCTTATGCAGGAATGTTAAGCATCATCTTCATTTACGCTTATTGTGTCATTTCTCCATTTACGTGGACTTATGCCTTTCAGTATTTTCACTGAGAAGATGTCCCAGGTCACGTTTGACGTTACTTAGTGTATCATTCCAGTCAAAGGTCAATATGAATCAGTCCTCCAGTACCAAAACATTCCTTACTGACTGAAAGACCATACCTAGCCCCTTGAGCCAATGTGTTTGTTCTCACAGCTTGTATCTGAGATTTGTTAAAGTGCAGCGAAAATGTGGAAGTTCAGATTAAATTCCTATAGATCGTGAATTACTATATAACGTAGCGAGCGGTCAGGCACTAGTAATTTCTGCTTTTCGTCTGTGTTCCACCTATGCCTACAGACTTGCAGGATAGTGTTCCGTTGCTCAAGTGACCGGGGCACTCAGACTGCTTGACGTGCAGCTATCCCTGCAATATGCTAGTTCGGTAGTAGATTCTCCACAGGGATGCCTGTCAGAAAACGATAACTTGCAACTAGTAATTGCCATCTCTTGTTGATGTGACATGCTGACTCGCAGAACGACGTCTCTGTTACAGCTAGTGTTTCACTAGAGATGTCTGTTGTTGTTCCTTGTGTTTCAGATGGTGATCATTAGTTGACTGAAATCAGTGCATTGTAAGAAGTTATTTCTCGATAACTTTACATGTTAACGTTGTAAGTGTAGTTTCTTTATAGCTGATACCTCTCCGTGTCACTGTGTGCGTCTCAGATTGAATATCAGGCATTGTTTCACCGTTGTGTCATTTCTTTTCTCTGTGTTTGCAGTTTTGAAGATAGTAGAGATTCGTTCTCCATGCTCTATTGCGTGTTAAAGCGATAATTTTATCAACCGGGGGGAGTCATCCAATCCACCGAGTTTGTTCTTTCCACAGTAAGTACGAATGTTACCAATAATCCCAGAACCCACAGCCTACGGGCAGGTTAGCCATATGGACCTTAGAACTATCCAAGTGATCAGTCCCACTTTTGAACATTTACCTTTGCAATTCAAATGTAGTCGCTGATGCTTTATCGCGACCCGTTCGAGAAGATTACTGCCGATCTCATTTTACCTGACGAGGCTGTCAAAATTGACACACAAAGAAATAGATCCCAGGTGGTCTGGTGTGATTCGATTCTGATCCAGGAAGATCTTATTCTTACTGTGAAGGCACCAGCATCAATAGTGACTTGGTTAATGAGCCAAAGACTTACTGTAGTCGAATAGTCGATGTTGAGTATCCTAGCAGACGAGGTTAGTAATTCACAGTCACTATTGAATTGTAGCTGTATCTTTATTTGTGATACTCCTTCAGATCTCTTTGTCAAGGCATTGTGTTAGCCATTGCAGAGGAATTCGATTCCTCCCAGAGATGATAAAACCATTTGCATATGGTAAACCTTACCCTGCACAGGAAATTGGGTTTAAATGTACTTAGTCTGTATAATTAGATGTCCGAGATGAATATGATTTGTCAAACTGTGTGTTTTGTTATTAGCTGATCCGTTGTCAGAAATTTTCTGTGTACACGTCCCCTCCGTATTATGAGATTTACTGTCTAGATTTGAGTGCACGAATTCTGCTCTTTCGGTAAACACATCTTTGTATATAATTATTCTCCTCAGAAATCCGATAGAAGTGCATGATACAGATGTCGATCAATTCCATCCCATATTGTATAATGATTTGTTATTGTAGTTTGTAATGATTAGTTAATACCCATTACGTCAAACTCTGTGTTGTACATCCATTAGTCTCTAAGTTATACATAAATTTGTTTATTGTATAGAATCATTCAGATCCGCCTCTGCTGTTCTAGCCTATTGTATAGTTAGTGTATGTCGGGAACGGCATACGTAACATGACCGAGTCTAGTCAGCACTAGTTGATGCTCCTTGTATTCCTGTTATTATTAGCATATAGCATATTAGTATCATCCCTGTGCTTTAACAGAGAACCTCGTAGGCCTGGCTTTGTGTGACGTCATGGGGTAAAACAATGGGCAGTGATCCCCCTGTCCTTCGCACTCCACTCGGCGGCCCAGTCCTACAGCTGTGAACAAGGCTAGGCACTGGGCCCATCTCTCATCTCAGTCTGACAATACATTTACCCTCCTACAGTGTGTCTACTTTCAACCTACGATATCTCCATTCCAAGAACCCTTACGACACTACCGCCTAACGTGAGTTTATTCTTACCATGTCCACGTATCGAAAAACCCACAGACACATTGTCAGGCTGCCACATTGCACGACATCCAACCACATTGTCAGCGCTTGCCACCCCTGTCAGACTTCCCCCACCTTGTCTGGCTTGCCAACCTTATTCAGGCTGCCCCACATTATCAGGCTGCCCCACCTTATCAGGCTTGCCCCCTCCTTATCAGCTGCCACCGACCTTGCCAGGCTGCCGCCACTTTGGCAGACTGACACCCCTTGTCAGACTGACACCACTTGTAGGTGGCCACCATCCTTGTCAGACTGACACCACCTTGTCAGGCTACCACCACTTGGCATTACTTCTCATGTACTTCATCATATGACACAATCGTAGAAGAATGTTTTGCAGCTGTACGGACAAGTTCACTCGACCACACCACCATTTCAACCATTCCCTATTTTTTTAAATCGTACATCATTTAGCAGACTTGCAATCTGGAATGTAAGACAAATGACCCCGGAAGCGGCGAGAGGGATGTTGGAACCCTGAGCGGCGGGTCGTTAAGACTCGTGTCACGAAACACTCTTGCTTCTCGGCCTTCAGAGCTATATGACCGGTGGGTTATCAGCGCTTAGCTGAATTCGTAGTCATGTATGTTCTGCCAGACGAACACTGTATGGGGAGGAGCCAGGGAATTTACTTGCCTCTATATAAATACTTCGATATGTATTCTGATACGAGCATGAAAATAGGCACTATAAAATATAATAATAATTATATAATAATAATAATAATAATAATAATAGTCTTTATAGCTACGAGTCCATGATACAACTGATACAATGTATCATTTGAGTTATCTTGGTCAAAGTGCGTGTAAGGGCGGCTACTAAGTCTTAAAACTTCAGAGTCAGCGCGTCAGCACTGGGCACCTGGTACAAATTTGTGGTCACTGCTGAGTGTCTATGCTAATCCTTTCTTATTGTGGTATAAATTACGAAGGTAAATTAGACACATGTGCAACTTCTTCGGGTACCCGTATTGAGGAAACGTTTCGCACACAGTGGCTTCATCAGTCCATACAAAGGAGAAGCCTTGAAGCAAAGGAGGATAATGAGGTTAATCAGTCCTCAACCTTGGAGTCGACTGTGGTCAGTCCATACAAGATTGCATGGACTGGATTTACATGGAGTTTACATGGAAGTTACCTGGAGAGAGTTCCGGGGGGTCAACCGCCTCCCGCGGCCCGGTCTGTGACAGGGCCCTGGTTGGATAAGAGCCATGAATCAAACCAGGTGCTTTGCTGATGGCTGTCACGCAATCCAAGTACGAGCCAACAGCACGGTGATCCGGGGAATCCTGACTTTAGGTGCTTGTCCAGAGTGCCAGCTTGAATGCTTCCAAGGGGACTGTTGGTAAGCCCCTTATGTGTGCGTGGGAGGCCGTTGAACGTCTCGGGCCCCTGACACTGTAATTGTATGGACTTTCTTAACGTGCTAGTGACCACCCTGCTTTTTCCTTGGGGGAAGGATGCATCGTTCTGCAAGTCTTTTGCTTTCGTAGTGATGAAGCACGTGTGGCGATAACGTTTCCTCAGTCAAAGATACCCAAGAGTTGCCATGTGTCTAAATTTAAACAACGTTGTCGGTTCTCTGAACCATTATCCACCATAACATTACGTAGTTTGGATTAATCTTTTGTTACAAGTAGCCAGCTGGCTTGGGTTACGCCTTGGAGTTTTAATACTCACTGTCGCCGCGAAGTTCCATTCGCTCACACGTGGTATGTTTACAACCGCGTCATTCTGATTTTGAGCCATGTTAGCCTTGATCCCCAGGATGACGTACTACCACCGTCGGTTACATCCTTGGAACACGGGATTAACCTACATTTTAACAATGAAGTGGGGACTGAGTTACCACCTGTCAGGTCTCTATTAACCCTTACTAGAGTTTCAACTCCAGCGTACACAAACCCGTGACTGCAGTCTGTTGTAACCATGTGTCCCTTAACCCAGTGCTCTTACCTGGCAGGGTTTCGAGGGTTCTTCACGTCGTTAGCTCCGTCTGAGGCCAGACTTTCCTATCTGGTCAACCAGGCTGTTGGAGGTTAGCAACAAGTATGCCAACATAGCCATCACAACCCAGGAGTGTGATCCAACGAATTTTCTTTCTTCTGAAAAACATTGGTTTCTTTCCTTCAGTATTCCGGATATCTGCTTGAATGACGTGTAATTGCTGATAACTTATATGAATTAGGTAATGTAAACCTTAAACGGAATTTAACAAATGGAGTTTACGACAAAGGGGGGAAGGGGGGGGGGGTTAGAAGGAAACATCTGATAACTAGGAACAGGATTAAAAATAATGCTTTATTCTTTCTGAACGGTCTATGCGGTTCCCATACACACCCCCACAACACACACACAACACACACACACACACACAAAATATAAATAAATATATATAAATAGATATATATATATATATATCTATATTTAAATATATATATATATATATACTACTGTACCACTATATAGTAATTTTACATATATAAACATAAAGCTTAATAAATTGCGGCCGGAGCTGATTGCTTCCTCTGGCCTAAGGATATAAAATTGTGTGGGTAAAATAAAATCTGGAACGTATGGTAAACAATCGAGTAGTCACCCATTCAATAGTACAGATAATAACACGAATATTTTCGGTCCAGGGGGGACCTCAGCGGTTCCTACTTGGAGTGAAATTAATCGCGTTATTTCTGTGCTATTGAATGGGGATCTATTCGATCTGAATATTATATGTTTATATATATTATATATATAATATACTTAATAATATTTATATATATATATATATATATTATTAGAATAAATATATATATATATATATATACGATATATATATATATACATAAAATACATCGAAATAAATTCTACCTTTATATTGTAGAATGATACGAGCTGGGGAAACACTCTCCCATCTTACCTGGAAAGACCAAAAAAAAAATAAAGGTTAATGATCTAATTGAATGTGATACAAAAATATTATATGTTAGTGTATGTCTTGAGTCTTGAAGACTTAAGAGGTATCACTTAGCTTACCTTATGTTACCACTGCTTTTCAGTGGTGGTACGCCTGCACATCGACATACTCCACCTGTGGTGGTACGCTTTCGCACATCTGACATCACTCCACCAGGGCTGGTAGCTGCACCGTCTGACATCAGCTCCAACAGTGTGGATTACGCTGCACCATCTGACATCACTCCTCGTGGTGGGACGCTGCACATCTGCATCCACTCCACCATGCTGGTACGCATGCACATTGACATTCACTCCACCTGTGTGTAGCTGACACCATCTGTACATCACTCCACCAGTTGGTGGTACGCTTTTAGTGCACATCTGACATTCACTCACCAAGAGTGGTACGATGGGCATCCATCTGGACATCACTCCCACCGCAGTGCTGGTAAGCTGCACCATCTGACATCACTCCACCAGTGCTGGTACGATGCACCATTGACATTCACTTCCACCAGTGCTGGTACGCTGCACCATCTGAATCACTCCACCAGTGCGGGTTCGCGCAACATTCTGAATCAATCACTCACAGTGCTGGTCGGCTTGCACCATCTGACCCCCGACATCACTCCACAAGTGGTTCTTATGCTGCACCCATCTGACATCCACTCCACCGTGCTGGTACGAGTGCACCATCTGACATCACTCCACCCCGTGGGTGGTTTACGCTGACAACTTTTTGGTGAATACTCCACCAGTGAGTGGTATCGGCCTGCACCCATTTGACATCACTCGCACCCGTCTGGTTTATCGCTGCACCATTGGACATCATCCACCAGGTGGTACGCGGGGGGCCCCCCCCAACATATGACACACTTGCCACCAGTGTGGTACGCTGCACCTTGGACATACTCCATCAGTGGTGGTACGCTGAACATTGTCATCACTCCACCAGTGTGGACGTGCACCATCTGACATCATCCACAGTTGCCGGTACGCTGCACCATCTGGACATGTCACTCCACCCGTTCTGAACGCTGCACATTGACCCTCACTCACCAGTGCTGGTATCGCAGCACATCTGACATCACTCCACCAGTGTGGTACCCCTGCACATCTGAACATCACCTCACCAGTGCTGGTACGCTGCACCATCTGACATCACTCAATGCTTTGTACGCTGCACCATTGAATCACTCCACCAGTGGTGGTACACTGCACCATCTGACATCACACCACAAGTGCTGTGAACGCTGCACATCTTGACATCACTCCACTGCTAGAAGTGCACATCAGCATCACTTCCACAGTGGTGGTACGCTGCACCATCTGACATCACTCCAACAGTGTGGTACGCTGTCAGCGAGTCATCTGACTTCACTCCAGACCGACAGTGCTGGTTACGCTACACCATCGGACATCCACAGCACCAGTGTTGGTACGTCTGCACCCTCTGACATCACTCCACCAGTGTGGTACCTGCACCATCTGAACATCCACTCCACCAGTGTGGGTACGCTGCCCATCCGACATCACTCACCGTGCTGGTACGCTGCACTATCTGAATCACTCCACCAGTGGTGGTACGCTGTGCACCATCTGACAATCACTCCACAGTGCTGGTCGTGCAACATCTGAATCCCTCCTCATTGGAGGTACGCCTGCACCATCTGACATCACTCAACCAGTTGGGTGGTCGCTTGCCCATCTGACCTCCTCCAGTGCCGGTACGCTCACACCATCTGTACATCAACTCACCATGCTGGTCCGCTGCACCAATCTGACATCCTCCACCAGTGCTGGTACGCTGCACCTCTGACATCATCCAAATGATTGTACGCTGCACCATCTGGAATCACTCACTATGTGGTTTACGCTACACCATCTGACATCACTCACCTGTGCTGGTTACGCTGCACATGACATCCCCTCCACCAATGCTTTGTACGCTGCACCATTGAATTCATCCACCAATGGCATGTACGTGGCACCATCTGCTTCACTCGCACCATGTATTGTATGGCTGCACCATCTGACATCACCTCCACCAAAGCTTGTGTGTGGCCCATCTGGCATCACTCACGATGCTTGTATGCTTCACCCTCTGTGACATCACACACCATGGGGTGGTACGCTACACCCATCTGCCATCACCCTCTATCGTTAGGAGAAATTTCAGTGTGAATATTAGTAAACCAATGGCTTCACGTACCTCGGTTATAAATTATGATACAGAGTCTTCACGCGTTTTGCTTAGAGTACAGTGTATGAGGACTTGAAACCTTCCAGATAATTTAAAATGTTTGATTGAATAGATACCCCACTGCATTCCTATGCACCATTTTCCAGGACCAGCAGTTCCACCTGTCTAATTGTAGGATGATTTCCAGCATTAAACTCCGTTAAAGGCAACACTTCTCTGCCCGGGTTACAATGAGAAGAATATAGCGTGAAGTTTCTGCCAGATGTTGTCGTGCTTTACTGATGCATACTTAGTAACTACCCATGCCCAGGCTTGCCGGGGTATGAACTCATCGCTGAACTATTTGTGACTCAACATTCCTATGGACGGACACTATGTAACAAGTACCTACGTTAAATCACCCAGTGACTATGACTAACATCGACATCAGCACACACAAAAATTCTACTCTAGAGAGTCTAGCGCCTTAATTACTAAAATCTAGAGAGTTATGAGTGTTTAATTGACAATAACTCTAGCGGAGTACTAGCGCTTAATATACCACGTCTAGAGAGTACTAGAGTCTTAATATACCACTCTAGAGAGTACTGTGTCATATAACACTCTAGAGATTACTCGCGCCTTAATATAACCTCTGGAGAAGTAATGTAGTTGTCTTATGATATATCACTCTAGGAGTACTGGTTGCTTAATATAGCACTCTAGAGAGTACTAGTGTCTTAATTACCACTCTAGCAGACTAATAGTGTTTAATATACACTCGCTAAAGAGTACTAGCGCCTTTAATATACCACTCTAGAGATATCGTGTCTTAATGAAATACAACTCTAGAGAGTTACTAGCGCCTTAATAATACCAATCCAGAGAGTATTAGTGTATTTATATACACTCTAGAGAGTACTAGTGCCTTAATATACCACTCTAGAGAGTGGTATATTAAGGCGCCTTAATGAGCATCATCAATGGTTTGACATCTCTTCTTTTGAAGGTTGTACTAATATTGTACTCCTGTTAAGCCTTTTGGGTCCTAGTTCCTAGTCCTTGTGTGTATCCACATGCCCTTGCGCTGCCCTCCACATGATGGATATGAGGTGCACAATAAACTAGCCACTTCGGTTCCAAAATCTAAATCTAATCTATGTCATTGCTATTGTTGTTGTGATAGTAACACAAGTAGGATATACAACACGTAAACAGAAACACCGCAACTTTCAGACATCTGGAAAACTGTCAATATGAAAACTAAACTATTGACAAGTTTTACTGATAAACTAGCTAAGGTGTTAGATAAAACGATTAGAACAGCACAGTGCTGGGCAGCACTCTGGGTGCAGGTCAACTGTTGATCCTGTCGACTGTTAGTTGTGTACGCGAGTACTATATCCTGAAGTTACTCTCGATATTTGCTTTTAAAAATGTCGATACACAAGATATTCCTCACACATTCCTCTTTCTAGGGTGATCCAGGAGTGACCAGCTGAAGTTCCTAGATGACTCCGTGTGGATAATGAATCCATTTTTTGATGGATCACGTTCCATCATCACGTTCCATCATCACGTTCCATCATCACGTTCTGTCATCACGTTCCATCATGAAGTCCCATCATCTCTGGTGGAAAACAAAGAGAGTCTTCCGCCTGACTGCAGGTTCAGCAGTGCAGTCAGTCTGTCATCGCTAGACCATCATCCCACGGAGATTTCTAGAAGTCTCTGCTGAAAGTAACTAAATACTTAACTCTGGCCAAGGAAGCCATGGCAACGTGTATACCTGGTCAACCAGGCTGTTGCTGCTGGAGGCCCGCTGTCCCACGTATCCATCACAGCCTGGTTGATCTGGCACTTGGTGAAGATATTTGTCCAGTTTCCTCTTGAAGGCTTCTACGCTTGTTCCAGCAGTGTTTCTGATATCTTCTGGTAAGATGTTGAATAGTCTGGGACCCCGGATGTTGACACAGTGTTCCCTTATCGTGCCCACCGCACCCATGCTCCTCACTGGGTTTATTTTACACTTCCTCCCGTATCTCTCACTCCAGTATGTTGTTATGGCAGTGTGCATATTTGGGACCAAGCCCTCGAGTACTTTCCAGGTGTATATTGTCATGTATCTCTCTCTCCTTCGCTCCAATGAGTACAGTTTCAAGACTTGAATGAGTTCCCAGTAATTTAGGTGCTATACTGGCTCAGTGTGAGCCGTAAACGATCTCTGTATTTGTTCCAGCTCTGACATTTCTCCTGCTTTGAACGGGGCCGTCAGCACTAAGCAATATTCTAAGTGAGGTAGCATTAGCATTATTTCCCTTGTTTTGAAAGTTCTCAGTACCCACCCCGTTATCTTCCTGGCTGTCGTGATTTTTGTCTTGTTATGGTCCGCTGACATAATTATTCCCAGGTGTTTTACGTGTTCCTATCGTTCTATTTGGTGACCCTCTTGTGTTTTGCATATAGTGTTCCTTTTGAGTTCATTCTTTCTATACCTAAGCAGTTGGAACTTGTCACCACTGAACGTCATGTTGTTCTCCACTGCCCGCTGGAAAACGCTGCTTATATCTTCCTATACTTTTTTTTAGTGTCCTCTACCGTAGTGACTTTTATGCTTATTTTAGTGTCATCTGAAAATGATGATACAAAAGTGTGACGGGTGTTTTTATCTATGTCTGCTAAGAGGATGAGAAACAGCAGAGGTGCCAGGACAGTGCCTCGGGAAGCTGAGCTTTTTACCTCGCTGATGCTGGATTTTGCCCTGGTCACTACTACTTTCTGTTTCCTGTCTATTAGGAACCCCAAAATTCGTCTGCCTACCTTCCCCGTAAAATATATGACCCTCATTTTGTGCACTATCACTCTATGATCGCATTTGTCAAACGCCTTTGCAAAATCTGTGTAAATCACATCTGCGTTTTGGTCGTCTTCCGGTGCCTTCGTAATTTTGTCATAATGGTTCAGCAGCTGTGACAGACATGATCGTCCTGCTCTAGAACCATGCTGGTTCGGGTTATGTTGGTTGTGCTGGTCCATGAAATTTGTAATCTGCCGTCTCATCACTCTTTCGAAGATTTTTATGATGTGAGAGGTTAGGACCACTGGTCTGTAATTTTTAGCTAGTTCTCTACTACCTCCCTTATGTAAAGGAGCTATGTCTGCACGCTTTAAGGCCTCCGGGATTTCACCTGGATCTAAGCTCTTTCTCCAAAGAATACCGAGGACTCTTGCTAGTGGTACTTTCCACTTCTCGTATATCAAGAACCTTTCTGTCGTTAAAAAAAATTTCTTACTCGTGTCAAAATGAAAACAGGGAACTGCCTCGTGAACTTGGAGACAATAATTTAAGGTACTAACAGAGAACACGCCTTCTTAGGCTAAGTTGAGACAGGAAACACAGCATCAAAATGGCCATTACCTGATGTATGACCACTGATGCATCAACTGTTCAGTTTATATCAAATCTGATATGTTCTAACTTGATAGACTACATTTGTTTTTGTAATTAGTTTCTATACAATTCAACTTAACAGTCATCATACCGAGGTGCCTCACATGTTTAACAGTCATCATACTGAGGTGCCTCACATGTTTAACAGTCATCATACTGAGGTGCCTCACATGTTTAACAGTCATCATACTGAGGTGCCTCACATGTTTAACAGTCATCATATACTGAGGTGCCTCACATGTTTAACAGTCATCATACTGAGGTGCCTCACATGTTTAACAGTCATCATACTGAGGTGCCTCACATGTTCAACAGTCATCATACTGAGGTGCCTCACATGTGTAACAGTCATCATACTGAGGTGCCTCACATGTTTAACAGCCATCATACTGAGGTGCCTCACATGTTTAACAGTCATCATACTGAGGTGCCTCACATGTTTAACAGCCATCATACCGAGGTGCCTCACATGTTTAACAGTCATCATACTGAGGTGCCTCACATGTTTTAACAGCCATCATACCGAGGTGCCTCACATGTTTAACAGTCATCATACTGAGGTGCCTCACATGTTTAACAGCCATCATACCGAGGTGCCTCACATGTTTAACAGTCATCATACTGAGGTGCTCACATGTTTAACAGCCATCATACCGAGGTGCCTCACATGTTTAACAGTCATCATACTGAGGTGCCTCACATGTTTAACAGCCATCATACCGAGGTGCCTCACATGTTTAACAGTCATCATACTGAGGTGCCTCACATGTTTAACAGTCATCATACTGAGATGCCTCACATGTTTAACAGCCATCATACCGAGGTGCCTCACATGTTTAACAGTCATCATACTGAGGTGCCTCACATGTTTAACAGCCATCATACCGAGGTGCCTCACATGTTTAACAGTCATCATACTGAGGTGCCTCACATGTTTAACAGTCATCATACTGAGGTGCCTCACATGTTTAACAGTCATCATACTGAGGTGCCTCACATGTTTAACAGTCATCATACTGAGGTGCCTCACATGTTTTAACAGCCATCATACCGAGGTGCCTCACATGTTTAACAGTCATCATACTGAGGTGCCTCACATGTTTAACAGTCATCATACTGAGGTGCCTCACATGTTTAACAGCCATCATACTGAGGTGCCTCACATGTTTAACAGTCATCATACTGAGGTGACTCACATGTTTAACAGCCATCATACTGAGGTGCCTCACATGTTTAACAGCCATCATACTGAGGTGCCTCACATGTTTAACAGTCATCATACTGAGGTGCCTCACATGTTTAACAGCCATCATACTGAGGTGCCTCACATTGTTTAACAGCCATCATACTGAGGTGCCTCACATGTTTAACAGCCATCATACTGAGGTGCCTTACATGTTTAACAGCCATCATACAGAGGTGCCTCACATGTTTAACAGCCATCATACTGAGGTGCCTCACATGTTTAACAGCCATCATACTGAGGTGCCTCATATGTTTAAGTCATCATACTGAGGTGCCTCACATGTTTAACAGTCATCATGCTGAGGTGCCTCACATGTTTAAGTCATCATACTGAGGTGCCTCACATGTTTAACAGCCATCATACTGAGGTGCCTCACATGTTTAACAGTCATCATGCTGAGGTGCCTCACATGTTTAAGTCATCATACTGAGGTGCCTCACATGTTTAACAACCATCATACTGAGGTGCCTCACATGTTTAACCATCATCATACTGAGGTGCCTCACATGTGTAACAGTCATCATACTGAGGTGCCTCACATGTTTAAGTCATCATACTGAGGTGCCTCACATGTGTAACAGTCATCATACTGAGGTGTCTCACATGTTTAACAGCCATCATACTGAGGTGCCTCACATGTGTAACAGTCATCATACTGAGGTGCCTCACATGTTCAACAGCCATCATACTGAGGTGCCTCACATGTGTAACAGTCATCTTACTGAGGTGCCTCACATGTTTAACAGCCATCATACTGAGGTGCCTCACATGTTTAACAGTCATAATGCTGAGGTGCCTCACATGTTTAAGTCATCATACTGAGGTGCCTCACATGTTTAAGTCATCATACTGAGGTGCCTCACATGTTTAACAGCCATCATACTGAGGTGCCTCACATGTTTAACAGTCATCATGCTGAGGTGCCTCACATGTTTAAGTCATCATACTGAGGTGCCTCACATGTTTAACAGTCATCATACTGAGGTGCCTCACATGTTTAACAGTCATCATACTGAGGTGCCTCACATGTGTAACAGTCATCATACTGAAGTGCCTCACATGTTTAACAGTCATCATACTGAGGTGCCTCACTTGTGTAACAGCCATCATACTGAGGTGCCTCACATGTTTAACAGTCATCATACTGAGGTGCCTCACATGTGTAAGTCATCATACTGAGGCGCCTCACATGTGTAACAGCCATCATACTGAGGTGCCTCACATGTGTAACAGTCATCATACTGAGGTGCCTCACATGTGTAAGTCATCATACTGAGGTGCCTCACATGTTTAACAGCCATCATACTGAGGTGCCTCACATGTGTAACAGTCATCATACTGAGGTGCCTCACATGTGTAACAGTCATCATACTGAGGTGCCTCACATGTTTATCAGCCATCATACTGAGGTGCCTCACATGTGTAATAGTCATCATACTGAGGTGCCTCACATGTTTAACAGTCATCATACTGAGGTGCCTCACATGTGTAACAGTCATCAAAGTGAGGTGACTCACATGTTTAACAGTCATCATACTGAGGTGCCTCACATGTGTAACAGTCATCATACTGAGGTGCCCCACCTGTTTAACAGGCATCATACTGAGGTGCCTCACATGTTTAACAGTCATCATACTGAGGTGCCTCACATGTGTAACAGTCATCATACTGAGGTGCCTCACATGTTTAACAGCCATTATACTGAGGTGCCTCACATGTTTAACAGTCATCATACTGAGGTGCCTCACATGTTTAACAGCCATCATACAGAGGTGCCTCACATGTTTAACAGTCATCATACTGAGGTGCCTCACATGTGTAACAGTCATCATACAGAGGTGCCTCACATGTGTAACAGTCATCATACTGAGGTGCCTCCACATGTTTAACAGCCATTATACTGAGGTGCCTCACATGTGTAACAGTCATCATACTGAGGTGCCTCACATGTTTAACAGTCATCATACTGAGGTGCCTCACATGTTTAACAGTCATCATACCGAGGTGCCTCACATGTTTAACAGTCATCATACTGAGGTGCCTCACATGTTTAACAGTCATCATACTGAGGTGCCTCACATGTTTAACAGTCATCATACTGAGGTGCCTCACATGTGTAACAGTCATCATACTGAGGTGCCTCACATGTGTAACAGTCATCAAAGTGAGGTGCCTCACATGTGTAACAGTCATCATACTGAGGTGCCTCACATGTGTAACAGTCATCATACTGAGGTGCCTCACATGTGTAACAGTCATCATACTGAGGTGCCTCACATGTTTAACAGTCATCATACTGAGGTGCCTCACATGTTTAACAGTCATCATACTGAGGTGCCTCACATGTGTAACAGTCATCATACTGAAGTGCCTCACATGTTTAACAGTCATCATACTGAGGTGCCTCACATGTGTAACAGCCATCATACTGAGGTGCCTCACATGTGTAACAGTCATCATACTGAAGTGCCTCACATGTTTAACAGTCATCATACTGAGGTGCCTCACATGTGTAACAGCCATCATACTGAGGTGCCTCACATGTGTAACAGCCATCATACTGAGGTGCCTCACATGTGTAACAGTCATCATACTGAGGTGCCTCACATGTGTAACAGTCATCATACTGAGGTGCCTCACATGTGTAACAGTCATCATACTGAGGTGCCTCACATGTTTAACAGTCATCATACTGAGGTGCCTCACATGTGTAACAGTCATCATACCGAGGTGCCTCACATGTTTAACAGTCATCATACTGAGGTGCCTCACATGTGTAACAGTCATCATACTGAGGTGCCTCACATGTGTAACAGTCATCATACTGAGTTGCCTCACATGTTTAACAGTCATCATACTGAGGTGCCTCACATGTGTAACAGTCATCATACTGAGTTGCCTCACATGTGTAACAGTCATCATACTGAGGTGCCTCACATGTGTAACAGTCATCATACTGAGGTGCCTCACATGTGTAACAGTCATCATACTGAGGTGCCTCACATGTGTAACAGTCATCATACTGAGTTGCCTCACATGTGTAACAGTATCATACTGAGGTGCCTCACATGTGTAACAGTCATCATACTGAGGTGCCTCACATGTGTAACAGTCATCATACTGAGGTGCCTCACATGTGTAACAGTCATCATACTGAGTTGCCTCACATGTTTAACAGCCATCATACTGAGGTGCCTCACATGTTTTAACAGTCATCATACTGAGGTGCCTCACATGTTTAACAGCCATCATACTGAGGTGCCTCAACATGTGTAACAGTCATCATACTGAGGTGCCTCACATGTTTAACAGCCACCATTTCTGAGGTGCCTCACATGTTTAACAGCCATCATACTGAGGTGCCTCACATGTTTAACAGCATCATACTGAGGTGCCTCACATGTTTAACAGCCATCATACTGAGTGTGCCTCACATGTGTAACAGTCATCATACTGAGGTGCCTCACATGTTTAACAGCCATCATACTGAGGTGCCTCACATGTGTAACAGTCATCATACTGAGGTGCCTCACATGTTTAACAGCCATCATACTGAGGTGCCTCACATGTTTAACAGCCATCATACTGAGGTGCCTCACATGTTTAACAGCCATCATACTGAGGTGCCTCACATGTGTAACAGTCTCATAACGAGGTGCCTCACATGTGTAACAGTCATCATACTGAGGTGCCTCAACATGTGTAAACAGTCATCATACTGAGGTGCCTCACATGTGTAACAGTCATCATACTGAGGTGCCCCACATGTGTAACAGTCATCATACTGAGGTGCCTCACATGTGTAAGTCATCATACTGAGGTGCCTCACATGTGTAACAGTCATCATACTGAGGTGCCCCACATGTGTAACAGTCATCATACTGAGGTGCCTCACATGTGTAACAGTCATCATACTGAGGTGCCTCACATGTGTAACAGTCATCATACGAGGTGCCTCACATGTGTAACAGTCATCATACTGAGGTGCCTCACATGTGTAACAGTCATCATACTGAGGTGCCTCACATGTGTAACAGTCATCATACTGAGGTGCCTCACATGTGTAACAGTCATCATACTGAGGTGCCCCACATGTGTAACAGTCATCATACTGAGGTGCCTCACATGTGTAACAGTCATCATACTGAGGTGCCTCACATGTGTAACAGTCATCACTACTGAGGTGCCTCACATGTGTAACAGTCATCATACTGAGGTGCCCCCATGTGTAACAGTCATCATACTGAGGTGCCCCACATGTGTAACAGTCATCATACTGAGGTGCCCCACATGTGTAACAGTCATCATACTGAGGTGCCTCACATGTGTAACAGTCATCATACTGAGGTGCCTCACATGTGTACACAGTCATCAATACTAAGGTGCCCCACATGTGTAACAGTCATTATACTGAGGTGCCCCACATGTGTAACAGTCATCATACTGAGGTGCCTCACATGTGTAACAGTCATCATACTGAGGTGCCTCACATGTGTAACCGTCATCATACTGAGGTGCCCCACATGTGTAACAGTCATCATACTGAGGTGCCCCACATGTGTAACAGTCATCATACTGAGGTCCCCACATGTGTAACAGTCATCATACTGAGGTGCCCACATGTGTAACAGTCATCATACTGAGGTGCCTCACATGTGTAACAGTCATCATACTGAGGTGCCTCACATGTGTAACAGTCATCATACTGAGGTGCCCCAATGTGTAACAGTCATCATACTGAGGTGCCCCACATGTGTAACAGTCATCATACTGAGGTGCCCCACATGTGGTAACAGTCATCATATGAGGTGCCCTCACATGTGTAACATGTCATCATACTGAGGTGCCTCACATGTGTAACAGTCATCATACTGAGGTGCCTCACATGTGTAACAGTCATCATACTGAGGTGCTCACATGTGTAACAGTCATCATACTGAGTGCCTCACATGTGTAACAAGTCATCATACGAGGTGCCTCACATGTGTAACAGTCATCATACTGAGGTGCCTCACATGTGTAACAGTCATCATACTGAGGTGCCCCACATGTGTAACAGTCATCATACTGAGGTGCCTCACATGTGTAACAATCATCATACTGAGGTGCCTCACATGTGTAAACAGTCATCATACTGAGGTGCCTCACATGTGTAACAGTCATCATACTGAGGTGCCCCACATGTGTAACAGTCATCATACTGAGGTGCCTCACATGTGTAACAGTCATCATACTGAGGTGCCTCACATGTGTAACAGTCATCATACTGAGGTGCCCCACATGTGTAACAGTCATCATACTGAGGTGCCTCACATGTGTAACAGTCATCATACTGAGTGCCTCACATGTGTAACAGTCATCATACTGAGGTGCCTCACATGTGTAACAGTCATCATACTGAGGTGCCCCACATGTGTAAGAGTCATCATACTGAGGTGCCTCACATGTGTAACAGTCATCATACTGAGGTGCCCCACATGTGTAACAGTCATCATACTGAGGTGCCTCACATGTGTAACAGTCTCATACTGAGGTGCCTCACATGTGTAACAGTCATCATACTGAGGTGGCCTCACATGTGTAACAGTCATCATACTGAGGTGCCTCACATGTGTAACAGTCATCATAACTGAGGTGCCTCACATGTGTAACAGTCCATCATACTGAGGTGCCCCACATGTGTAACAGTCATCATACTGAGGTGCCTCACATGTGTAACAGTCATCATACTGAGGTGCCTCACATGTGTAACAGTCATCATACTGAGGTGCCTCACATGTGTAACAGTCATCATACTGAGGTGCCTCACATGTGTAACAGTCATCATACTGAGGTGCCTCACATGTGTAATACAGTCCATCATACTGATGTGCCTCACATGTGTAACAGTCATCATACTGAGGTGCCTCACATGTGTAACAGTCATCATACTGAGGTGCCTCACATGTGTAACAGTCATCATACTGAGGTGCCTCACATGTGTAACAGTCATCATACTGAGGTGCCTCACATGTGTAACAGTCATCATACTGAGGTGCCCCACATGTGTAACAGTCATCATACTGAGGTGCCTCACATGTGTAACAGTCATCATACTGAGGTGCCCCACATGTTTAACAGTCATCATACTGAGGTGCCTCACATGTGTAACAGTCCATCATACTGAGGTGCCTCACATGTGTAACAGTCATCATACTGAGGTGCCCCACATGTGTAACAGTCATCATACTGAGGTGCCCCCACATGTGTAACAGTCATCATACTGAGGTGCCCCACATGTGTAACAGTCATCATACTGAGGTGCCTCACATGTGTAACAGTCATCATACTGAGGTGCCTCACATGTGTAACAGTCATCATACTAAGGTGCCCACATGTGTAACAGTCATTATACTGAGGTGCCCCCACATGTGTAACAGTCATCATACTGAGGTGCCTCACATGTGTAACAGTCATCATACTGAGGTGCCTCACATGTGTAACCGTCATCATACTGAGGTGCCCCACATGTGTAACAGTCATCATACTGAGGTGCCCCACATGTGTAACAGTCATCATACTGAGGTGCCCCACATGTGTAACAGTCATCATACTGAGGTGCCCCACATGTGTAACAGTCATCATACTGAGGATGCCTCACATGTGTAACAGTCATCATACTGAGGTGCCTCACATGTGTAACAGTCATCATACTGAGGTGCCCCACATGTGTAACAGTCATCATACTGAGGTGCCCCACATGTGTAACAGTCATCATACTGAGGTGCCCCACATGTGTAACAGTCATCATACTGAGGTGCCTCACATGTGTAACAGTCATCATACTGAGGTGCCTCACATGTGTAACAGTCATCATACTGAGGTGCCTCACATGTGTAACAGTCATCATACTGAGGTGCCTCACATGTGTAACAGTCATCATACTGAGGTGCCCCACATGTGTAACAGTCATCATACTGAGTGCCTCCACATGTGTAACGTCATCATACTGAGGTGCCTCACATGTGTAACAGTCATCATACTGAGGTGCCCCACATGTTGTAACAGTCATCATACTGAGGTGCCTCACATGTGTAACAGTCATCATACTGAGGTGCCTCACATGTGTAACAGTCATCATACTGAGGTGCCTCACATGTGTAACAGTCATCATACTGAGTGCCCCACATGTGTAACAGTCATCATACTGAGGTGCCTCACATGTGTAACAGTCATCATACTGAGGTGCCTCACATGTGTAACAGTCATCATACTGAGGTGCCTCACATGTGTAACAGTCATCATACTGAGGTGCCTCACATGTGTAACATCATCATACTGTGAGGTGCCTCACATTTGTAACAGTCATCATACTGAGGTGCCCCACATGTGTAACAGTCATCATACTGAGGTGCCTCACATGTGTAACAGTCATCATAACTGAGGTGCCTCACATGTGTAACAGTCATCATACTGAGGTGCCTCACATGTGTAACAGTCATCATACTGAGGTGCCTCACATGTGTAACAGTCATCATACTGAGTGCCTCACATGTGTAACAGTCATCATACTGATGTGCCTCACATGTGTAACAGTCATCATACTGAGGTGCCTCACATGTGTAACAGTCATCATACTGAGGTGCCTCACATGTGTAACAGTCATCATACTGAGGTGCCTCACATGTGTAACAGTCATCATACTGAGGTGCCTCACATGTGTAACAGTCATCATACTGAGGTGCCCCACATGTGTAACAGTCATCATACTGAGGTGCCTCACATGTGTAACAGTCATCATACTGAGGTGCCCCACATGTTTAACAGTCATCATACTGAGGTGCCTCACATGTGTAACAGTCATCATACTGAGGTGCCTCACATGTGTAACAGTCATCATACTGAGGTGCCTCACATGTGTAACAGTCATCATACTGATGTGCCTCACATGTGTAACAGTCATCATACTGAGGTGCCTCACATGTGTAACAGTCATCATACTGAGGTGCCTCACATGTGTAACAGTCATCATACCGAAGTGCCTCACATGTTTAACAGTCATCATACTGAGGTGCCTCACATGTGTAACAGTCATCATACTGAGGTGCCTCACATGTGTAACAGTCATCATACTGAGGTGCCTCACATGTTTAACAGTCATCATACTGAGGTGCCTCACATGTGTAACAGTCATCATACTGAGTTGCCTCACATGTGTAACAGTCATCATACTGAGGTGCCTCACATGTGTAACAGTCATCATACTGAGGTGCCTCACATGTGTAACAGTCATCATACTGAGGTGCCTCACATGTGTAACAGTCATCATACTGAGTTGCCTCACATGTGTAACAGTATCATACGAGGTGCCTCACATGTGTAAACAGTCATCATACTGAGGTGCCTCACATGTGTAACAGTCATCATACTGAGGTGCCTCACATGTGTAACAGTCATCATACTGAGTTGCCTCACATGTTTAACAGCCATCATACTGAGGTGCCTCACATGTTTAACAGTCATCATACTGAGGTGCCTCACATGTTTAACAGCCATCATACTGAGGTGCCTCACATGTGTAACAGTCATCATACTGAGGTGCCTCACATGTTTAACAGCCACCATACTGAGGTGCCTCACATGTTTAACAGCCATCATACTGAGGTGCCTCACATGTTTAACAGCCATCATACTGAGGTGCCTCACATGTTTAACAGCCATCATACTGAGGTGCCTCACATGTGTAACAGTCATCATACTGAGGTGCCTCACATGTTTAACAGCCATCATACTGAGGTGCCTCACATGTGTAACAGTCATCATACTGAGGTGCCTCACATGTTTAACAGCCATCATACTGAGGTGCCTCACATGTTTAACAGCCATCATACTGAGGTGCCTCACATGTTTAACAGCCATCATACTGAGGTGCCATCACATGTGTAACAGTCATCATACTGAGTGCCTCACATGTGTAACAGTCATCATACTGAGGTGCCTCACATGTGTAACAGTCATCATACTGAGGTGCCTCACATGGTAACAGTCATCATACTGAGGTGCCCCACATGTGTAACAGTCATCATACTGAGGTGCCTCACATGTGTAACAGTCATCATACTGAGGTGCCTCACATGTGTAACAGTCATCATACTGAGGTGCCCCACATGTGTAACAGTCATCATACTGAGGTGCCTCACATGTGTAACAGTCATCATACTGAGGTGCCTCACATGTGTAACAGTCATCATACTGAGTGCCTCACATGTGTAACAGTCATCATACTGAGGTGCCTCCATGTGTAACAGTCATCATACTGAGGTGCCTCACATGTGTAACAGTCATCATACTGAGGTGCCTCACATGTGTAACAGTCATCATACTGAGGTGCCCCACATGTGTAACAGTCATCATACTGAGGTGCCTCACATGTGTAACAGTCATCATAACTGAGGTGCCTCACATGTGTAACAGTCATCATACCTGAGGTGCCTCACATGTGTAACAGTCATCATACTGAGGTGCCCCACATGTGTAACAGTCATCATACTGAGGTGCCCCACATGTGTAACAGTCATCATACTGAGGTGCCCCACATGTGTAACAGTCATCATACTGAGGTGCCTCACATGTGTAACAGTCATCATACTGAGGTGCCTCACATGTGTAACAGTCATCATACTAAGGTGCCCCACATGTGTAACAGTCATTATACTGAGGTGCCCCACATGTGTAACAGTCATCATACTGAGGTGCCTCACATGTGTAACAGTCATCATACTGAGGTGCCTCACATGTGTAACCGTCATCATACTGAGGTGCCCCACATGTGTAACAGTCATCATACTGAGGTGCCCCACATGTGTAACAGTCATCATACTGAGGTGCCCCACATGTGTAACAGTCATCATACTGAGGTGCCCCACATGTGTAACAGTCATCATACTGAGGTGCCTCACATGTGTAACAGTCATCATACTGAGGGTGCCTCACATTGTGTAACAGTCATCATACTGAGGTGCCCCACATGTGTAACAGTCATCATACTGAGGTGACCCACATGTGTAACAGTCATCATACTGAGTGCCCCACATGTGTAACAGTCATCATACTGAGGTGCCTCACAATGTGTAACAGTCATCATACTGAGGTGCCTCACATGTGTAACAGTCATCATACTGAGGTGCCTCACAGTGTAACAGTCATCATACTGAGGTGCCTCACATGTGTAACAGTCATCATACTGAGGTGCCCCACATGTGTAACAGTCATCATACTGAGGTGCCTCACATGTTGTAACAGTCATCATACTGAGGTGCCTCACATGTGTAACAGTCATCATACTGAGGTGCCCCCACATGTGTAACAGTCATCATACTGAGGTGCCTCACATGTGTAACAGTCATCATACTGAGGTGCCTCACATGTGTAACAGTCTCATACTGAGGTGCCTCACATGTGTAACAGTCATCATACTGAGGTGGCCCCACATGTGTAACAGTCATCATACTGAGGTGCCTCACATGTGTAACAGTCATCATACTGAGGTGCCTCACATGTGTAACAGTCATCATACTGAGGTGCCCCACATGTGTAACAGTCATCATACTGAGGTGCCTCACATGTGTAACAGTCATCATACTGAGGTGCCTCACATGTGTAACAGTCATCATACTGAGGTGCCTCACATGTGTACAAGTCATCATACTGAGGTGCCCCACATGTGTAAGAGTCATCATACTGAGGTGCCTCACATGTGTAACAGTCATCATACTGAGGTGCCCCACATGTGTAACAGTCATCAACTGAGGTGCTCACATGTGTAACAGTCATCATACTGAGGTGCCTCACATGTGTAACAGTCATCATACTGAGGTCCTCACATGTGTAACAGTCATCATACTGAGGTGCCTCACATGTGTAACAGTCATCATACTGAGGTGCCTCACATGTGTAAACAGTCATCATACTGAGGTGCCCCACATGTGTAACAGTCATCATACTGAGGTGCCTCACATGTGTAACAGTCATCATACTGAGGTGCCTCACATGTGTAACAGTCATCATACTGAGGTGTCCTCACATGTGTAACAGTCATCATACTGAGGTGCTCACATGTGTAACAGTCATCATACTGAGGTGCCTCACATGTGTAACAGTCATCATACTGATGTGCCTCACATGTGTAACAGTCATCATACTGAGGTGCCTCACATGTGTAACAGTCAATCATACTGAGGTGCCACACATGTGTAACAGTCATCATACTGAGGTGCCTCACATGTGTAACAGTCATCATACTGAGGTGCCTCACATGTGTAACATCATCATACTGAGGTGCCCCACATGTGTAACAGTCATCATACTGAGGTGCCTCACATGTGTAACAGTCATCATACTGAGGTGCCCCACATGTTTAACAGTCATCATACTGAGGTGCCTCACATATGTAACAGTCATCATACTGAGGTGCCTCACATGTGTAACAGTCTCATACTGAGGTGCCTCACATGTGTAACAGTCATCATACTGATGTGCCTCACATGTGTAACAGTCATCATACTGAGGTGCCTCACATGTGTAACAGTCATCATACTGAGGTGCCTCACATGTGTAACGTCATCATACTGAGGTGCCTCACATGTGTAACAGTCATCATACTGAGGTGCCTCACATGTGTAACAGTCATCATACTGAGGTGCCTCACATGTGTAACAGTCATCATACTGAGGTGCCCCACATGTGTAACAGTCATCATACTGAGGTGCCCCACATGTTTAACAGTCATCATACTGAGGTGCCTCACATGTGTAACAGTCATCATACTGAGGTGCCCTCACATGTGTAACAGTCATCATACTGAGGTGTCTCACATGTGTAAACAGTCATCATACTGAGGTGCCTCACATGTGTAACAGTCATCATACTGAGGTGCCTCACATGTGTAACAGTCATCATACTGAGGTGCCCCACATGTGTAACAGTCATCATACTGAGGTGCCTCACATGTGTAACAGTCATCATACTGAGGTGCCCCACATGTGTAACAGTCATCATACTGAGGTGCCTCACATGTGTAACAGTCATCATACTGAGGTGCCTCACATGTGTAACAGTCATCATACTGAGGTGCCCCACTTAGCCAGAGATCTTCCGAAAGTGATCCACTCCAAAAAAAAACAGTTATTTGAAGAACATTTCCTGGCGCCAATGAACCCACTCCCCAGTCCGTTCCCAGATCAGATCTTCTGGTGGATCAAGACCTGATCATTCAGGCTGTTATTGCTGGCCGCACGCAGTCCAGCGTAGGAACCACAGCCCGGCTGGTCAGGCACTGAACTGAGGAACTTGTCCAGTTCCCCCTTGAAGATCACAAGAGGTGTGTTGGTACTACTCCTTATGCATGGATGGAGAGCACTGAATTCTCTCTTAATGTAATCGTTCCGCCCCTGCTTTTTCAGTGGAGGTATTTTGCAGTCTGCCAAGTCTCTTGTTGTCATAATGAGTGATTTCAGTGTTCAGCTTTGGGACCAGTCCGGCCATGATTTTCCAGGTGTAAATTATCTACCTTTCTCACCAATGTGTCTTCGACGGATGCCACTCTCATAGTCTAGTGTCAGCAGCAAAGTATGTTATGGTGCCAGTGTCTGATATAAGAATGTTATGGTGCCAGTGTCTGATGTAAGAATGTTATGGTGCCAGTGTCTGATATAAGAATGTTATGGTGCCAGTGTCTTATATAAGAATGTTATGGTGCCAGTGTCTTATATAAGAATGTTATGGTGCCAGTGTCTGATATAAGAATGTTATGGTGCCAGTGTCTGATATAAGAATGTTATGGTGCCAGTGTCTGATATAAGAATGTTATGGTGCCAGTGTCTGATATAAGAATGTTATGGTGCCAGTGTCTGATATAAGAATGTTATGGTGCCAGTGTCTGATATAAGAATGTTATGGTGCCAGTGTCTGATATAAGAATGTTTGGTGCCAGTGTCTTATATAAGAATGTTATGGTGCCAGTGTCTGATATAAGAATGTTATGGTGCACGTGTCTTATATATGAATGTTATGGTGCAGTGTCTTATATAAGAATGTTATGGTGCCAGTGTCTGATATAAGAATGTTATGGTTGCCAGTGTCTGATATAGAATGTTATGGTGCAGTGTCTGATATAAGAATGTTATGGTGCCAGTGTCTTATATAAGAATGTTATGGTGCCAGTGTCTGATATAAGAATGTTATGGTGCCAGTGTCTTATATAGAATGTTATGGTGCCAGTGTCTTATATAGAATGTTATGGTGCCAGTGTCTTATATAAGAATGTTATGGTGCCAGTGTTTATATAAGAAAGTTATGGTGCCAGTGTCTTATATAAGAATGTTATGGTGCCAGTGTCTTATATAAGAATGTTATGGTGCCAGTGTCTTATATAAGAATGTTATGGTGCCTGTGTCTGATATAGAATGTTATGGTGCCAGTGTCTGATATAAGAATGTTATGGTGCCAGTGTCTGATATAAGAATGTTATGGTGCCAGTGTCTGATATAAGAATGTTATGGTGCCAGTGTCTGATATAAGATGTTATGGTGCCAGTGTCTGATTTAAGAATGTTATGGTGCCAGTGTCTGATATAAGAATGTTATGGTGCCAGTGTCTGATATAAGAATGTTATGGTGCCAGTGTCTGATATAAGAATGTTATGGTGCCAGTGTCTGATATAGATTGTTATGGTGCCAGTGTCTTATATAAGTATGTTATGGTTGCCAGTGTCTGATATAAGAATGTTATGGTGCCAGTGTCTGATATAAGAATGTTATGGTGCCAGTGTTGATATAAGAATGTTATGGTGCAGTGTCTGATATAAGAATGTTATGGTGCCAGTGTCTGATATAAGAATGTTATGGTGCCAGTGTTGATATAAGATGTTATGGTGCCAGTGTCTGATATAAGAATGTTATGGTGCCAGTGTCTGATATAAGAATGTTATGGTGCCAGTGTCTTATATAAGAATGTTATGGTGCCAGTGTCTGATATAAGAATGTTATGGTGCCAGTGTTGATATAAGAATGTTATGGTGCCAGTGTCTGATATAAGAATGTTATGGTGCCAGTGTCTGATATAAGAATGTTATGGTGCCAGTGTCTGATATAAGAATGTTATGGTGCCAGTGTCTTATATAGAATGTATGTGCCAGGTCTGATATAAGAATGTTTGGTGCCAGTGTCTGATATAAGAATGTTATGGTGCCAGTGTCTTATATAAGAATGTTATGGTGCCAGTGTCTGATATAAGAATGTTATGGTGCCAGTGTCTGATATAAGAATGTTATGGTGCCAGTGTCTTATATAAGAATGTTATGGTGCCAGTGTTGATATAAGAATGTTATGGTGCCAGTGTTGATATAAGAATGTTATGGTGCCAGTGTCTGATATAAGAATGTTATGGTGCCAGTGTCTGATATAGAATGTTATGGTGCCAGTGTCTATATAAGAATGTTATGGTGCCAGTGTCTTATATAAGAATGTTATGGTGCAAGTGTCTTATATAAGAATGTTATGGTGCCAGTGTCTGATATTAAGAATGTTATGGTGCCAGTGTCTGATATAAGAATGTTATGGTGCCAGTGTCTGATATAAGAATGTTATGGTGCCAGTGTCTGATATAAGAATGTTATGGTGCCAGTGTCTGATATAAGAATGTTATGGTGCCAGTGTCTGATATAAGAATGTTATGGTGCCAGTGTCTGATATAAGAATGTTATGGTGCCAGTGTCTGATATAAGAATGTTATGGGTGCCAGTGTCTGATATAAGAATGTTATGGTGCCAGGTCTGATATAAGATGTTATGGTGCCAGTGTCTGATATAAGAATGTTATGGTGCAGTGTCTGATATAAGAATGTTATGGTGCCAGTGTTGATATAAGAATGTTTATGGTGCCAGTGTCTGATATAAGAATGTTATGGTGCCAGTGTCTGATATAAGAATGTTATGGTGCCAGTGTCTGATATAAGAATGTTATGGTGCCAGTGTCTGATTATAAGAATGTTATGGTGCCAGTGTCTGATTAAGATGTTATGGTGCCAGTGTCTGATATAAGAATGTTATGGTGCCAGTGTTGATATAAGAATGTTATGGTGCCAGTGTCTTATATAAGAATGTTATGGTGCCAGTGTCTGATATAAGAATGTTATGGTGCCAGTGTCTGATATAAGATTGTTATGGTGCCAGTGTCTGATATAAGAATGTTATGGTGCCAGTGTCTGATATAAGAATGTTATGGTGCCAGTGTCTTATATAAGAATGTTATGGTGCCAGTGTCTGATATAAGAATGTTATGGTGCAGTGTCTTATATAAGAATGTTATGGTGCCAGTGTCTGATATATGAATGTTATGGTGCCAAGTGTCTTATATAAGAATGTTATGGTGCCAGTGTCTGATATAGAATGTTATGGTGCCAGTGTCTGATATAAGAATGTTATGGTGCCAGTGTCTGATATAAGAATGTTATGGTGCCAGTGTCTGATATAAGAATGTTATGGTGCCAGTGTCTTATATAAGAATGTTATGGTGCCAGTGTCTGATATAAGAATGTTATGGTGCCAGTGTCTGATATAAGAATGTTATGGTGCCAGTGTCTGATATAGAATGTTATGGTGCCAGTGTCTGATTAAGAATGTTATGGTGCCAGTGTCTTATTAAGAATGTTATGGTGCCAGTGTCTGATATAAGAATGTTATGGTGCCAGTGTCTGATATAAGAATGTTATGGTGCCAGTGTCTATATTAAGAATGTTATGGTGCCTGTGTTGATATAGAATGTTATGGTGCCAGTGTCTGATATAAGAATGTTATGGTGCCAGTGTCTGATATAAGAATGTTATGGTGCCAGTGTCTGATATAAGAATGTTATGGTGCCAGTGTCTATATAAGAATGTTATGGTGCCAGTGTCTGATATAAGAATGTTATGGTGCCAGTGTCTTATATAAGAATGTTATGGTGCCAGTGTCTGATATAAGAATGTTATGGTGCCAGTGTCTTATATAAGAATGTTATGGTGCCAGTGTCTGATATAAGAATGTTATGGTGCCAGTGTCTGATTAAGAATGTTATGGTGCCAGTGTCTGTATATAAGAATGTTATGGTGCAGTGTCTGATATAAGAATTGTTATGGTGCCAGTGTCTTATATAAGAATGTTATGGTGCCAGTGTCTGATATAAGAATGTTATGGTGCCAGTGTCTGATATAAGAATGTTATGGTGCAGTGTCTGATATAAGATGTTATGGTGCCAGTGTTGATATAAGAATGTTATGGTGCCAGTGTCTTATATAAGAATGTTATGGTGCCAGTGTCTGATATAAGAATGTTTTGGTGCCAGTGTCTGATATAAGAATGTTATGGTGCCAGTGTCTTATATTAAGAATTGTTATGGTGCCAGTGTCTGATATAAGAATGTTATGGTGCCAGTGTCTTATATAAGATGTTATGGTGCCAGTGTCTGATATAAGAATGTTATGGTGCCAGTGTCTTATATAAGAATGTTATGGTGCCAGTGTTGATATAAGAATGTTATGGTGCCAGTGTCTGATATAAGAATGTTATGGTGCCAGTGTCTGATATAAGAATGTTATGGTGCCAGTGTCTTATATAAGAATGTTATGGTGCCAGTGTCTGATATAAGAATGTTATGGTGCCAGTGTCTGATATAAGAATGTTATGGTGCCAGTGTCTGATATAAGAATGTTATGGTGCAGTGTCTTATATAAGAATGTTATGGTGCCAGTGTCTGATATAAGAATGTTATGGTGCCAGTGTCTTATATAAGAATGTTATGGTGCCAGTGTCTGATATAAGAATGTTATGGTGCCAGTGTCTGATATAAGAATGTTATGGTGCCAGTGTCTGATATAAGAATGTTTGGTGCCAGTGTCTTATATAAGAATGTTATGGTGCCAGTGTTGATATAAGAATGTTTATGGTGCCAGTGTCTGATATAAGAATGTTATGGTGCCAGTGTCTGATATAAGAATGTTATGGTGCCAGTGTCTGATATAAGAATGTTATGGTGCAGTGTCTTTATAAGAATGTTATGGTGCCAGTGTCTGATATAAGAATGTTATGGTGCCAGTGTCTGATATAAGAATGTTATGGTGCAGTGTCTTATATAAGAAGTTATGGTGCCAGTGTCTGATTATAAGAATGTTATGGTGCCAGTGTCTTATATAAGAATGTTATGGTGCCAGTGTCTGATATAAGAATTGTTATGGTGCCAGTGTCTTATATAAGAATGTTATGGTGCAGTGTCTGATATAACGAATGTTATGGTGCCAGTGTCTTATATAAGAATGTTATGGTGCCAGTGTCTGATATAAGAATGTTATGGTGCCAGTGTCTGATATAAGAATGTTATGGTGCCAGTGTCTGATATAAGAATGTTATGGTGCCAGTGTCTTATATAAGAATGTTATGGTGCCAGTGTCTGATATAAGAATGTTATGGTGCCAGTGTCTTATATAAGAATGTTATGGTGCCAGTGTCTGATATAAGAATGTTATGGTGCCAGTGTCTTATATAAGAATGTTATGGTGCCAGTGTCTGATATAAGAATGTTATGGTGCCATGTGTCTGATATAAGAATGTTATGGTGCCAGTGTCTGATATAAGAATGTTATGGTGCCAGTGTCTGATATAAGAATGTTATGGTGCCAGTGTCTATATATAAGAATGTTATGGTGCCAGTGTCTGATATAAGAATGTATGGTGCCAGTGTCTTTATAAGAATGTTATGGTGCCAGTGTCTGATATAGAATGTTATGGTGCAGTGTCTTATATAAGAATGTTATGGTGCCAGTGTCTGATTATAAGAATGTTATGGTGCCAGTGTCTGATTATAGAATGTTATGGTGCCAGTGTCTGATATAAGAATGTTATGGTGCCAGTGTCTTATATAGAATGTTATGGTGCCAGTGTCTGATATAAGAATGTTATGGTGCAGTGTCTGATATAAGAATGTTATGGTGCCAGTGTCTGATATAAGAATGTTATGGTGCCAGTGTCTGATATATAGAATGTTATGGTGCCAGTGTCTTATATAGAATGTTATGGTGCAGTGTCTGATATAAGAATGTTATGGTGCCAGTGTCTGATATAAGAATGTTATGGTGCCAGTGTCTTATATAGAATGTTATGGTGCCAGTGTTGATATAAGAATGTTATGGTGCCAGTGTCTTATATAAGAATGTTATGGTGCCAGTGTCTGATATAAGAATGTTATGGTGCCAGTGTCTTATATAAGAATGTTATGGTGCCAGTGTCTGATATAAGAATGTTATGGTGCCAGTGTCTTATATAAGAATGTTATGGTGCCAGTTGTCTGATATAAGAATGTTATGGTGCCAGTGTCTGATATAAGAATGTTATGGTGCCAGTGTCTGATATAAGAATGTTATGGTGCCAGTGTCTTATATAAGAATGTTATGGTGCCAGTGTCTGATATAAGAATGTTATGGTGCCAGTGTCTGATATAAGAATGTTATGGGTGCCAGGTCTGATATAAGAATGTTATGGTGCAGTGTCTGATATAAGAATGTTATGGTGCCAGTGTCTTATATAAGAATGTTATGGTGCAGTGTCTGATATAAGAATGTTATGGTGCCAGTGTCTTATATAAGATTGTTATGGTGCCAGTGTCTGATATAAGAATGTTATGGTGCCAGTGTCTTATATAAGAATGTTATGGTGCCAGTGTCTGATATAAGAATGTTATGGTGCCAGTGTCTGATATAAGAATGTTATGGTGCCAGTGTCTGATATAAGAATGTTATGGTGCCAGTGTCTGATATAAGAATGTTATGGTGCCAGTGTCTTATATAAGAATGTTATGGTGCCAGTGTCTGATATAAGAATGTTATGGTGCCAGTGTCTGATATAAGAATGTTATGGTGCCAGTGTCTGATATAAGAATGTTATGGTGCCAGTGTCTGATATAAGAATGTTATTGGTGCCAGTGTCTTATATAAGAATGTTATGGTGCAGTGTCTGATATAAGAATGTTATGGTGCAGTGTCTGATATAAGAATGTTATGGTGCCAGTGTCTTATATAAGAATGTTATGGTGCCAGTGTCTGATATAAGAATGTTATGGTGCCAGTGTCTGATATAAGAATGTTATGGTGCCAGTGTCTGATATAAGAATGTTATGGTGCCAGTGTTGATATAAGAATGTTATGGTGCCAGTGTCTTATATAGAATGTTATGGTGCCAGTGTCTGATATAAGAATGTTATGGTGCCAGTGTCTTATATAAGAATGTTATGGTGCCAGTTGTCTGATATAAGAATGTTATGGTGCCAGTGTCTTATATAAGAATGTTTATGGTGCCAGTGTCTGATATAAGAATGTTATGGTGCCAGTGTCTGATATAAGAATGTTATGGTGCCAGTGTCTGATATAAGAATGTTATGGTGCCAGTGTCTGATATAAGAATGTTATGGTGCCAGTGTCTTATATAAGAATGTTATGGTGCCAGTGTCTGATTAAGAATGTTATGGTGCCAGTGTCTGATATAAGAATGTTATGGTGCCAGTGTCTGATATAAGAATGTTATGGTGCCAGTGTCTGATATAAGAATGTTATGGTGCCAGTGTCTTATATAAGAATGTTATGGTGCCAGTGTCTGATATAAGAATGTTATGGTGCCAGTGTCTGATATAAGATGTTATGGTGCCAGGTCTTATATAAGAATGTTATGGTGCCAGTGTCTGATATAAGAATGTTATGGTGCCAGTGTCTTATATAAGAATGTTATGGTGCCAGTGTTGATATAAGAATGTTATGGTGCCAGTGTCTTATATAAGAATGTTATGGTGCCAGTGTCTGATATAAGAATGTTATGGTGCCAGTGTCTTATATAAGAATGTTATGGTGCCAGTGTCTGATATAAGAATGTTATGGTGCCAGTGTCTGATATAAGAATGTTATGGTGCAGTGTCTGATATAAGAATGTTATGGTGCCAGTGTCGTATAAAGAATGTTATGGTGCCAGTGTCTGATATAAGAATGTTATGGTGCCAGTGTCTGATATAAGATGTTATGGTGCCAGTGTCTGATATAAGAATGTTATGGTGCCAGTGTCTGATATAAGAATGTTATGGTGCCAGTGTCTGATATAAGAATGTTATGGTGCCAGTGTCTGATATAAGAATGTTATGGTGCCAGTGTCTTATATAAGAATGTTATGGTTGCCAGTGTCTGATATAAGAATGTTATGGTGCCAGTGTCTGATATAAGAATGTTATGGTGCCAGTGTCTGATATAAGAATGTTATGGTGCCAGTGTCTTGATATAAGAATGTTATGGTGCCAGTGTTTATATAAGAATGTTATGGTGCCAGTGTCTGATATAAGAATGTTATGGTGCAGTGTCTGATATAAGAATGTTATGGTGCCAGTGTCTTATATAAGAATGTTATGGTGCCAGTGTCTGATATAAGAATGTTATGGTGCCAGTGTCTGATATAAGAATGTTATGGTGCCAGTGTCTGATATAAGAATGTTATGGTGCCAGTGTCTGATATAAGAATGTTATGGTGCCAGTGTCTTATATAAGAATGTTATGGTGCCAGTGTTGATATAAGAATGTTATGGTGCCAGTGTCTTATATAAGAATGTTATGGTGCCAGTGTCTGATATAAGAATGTTATGGTGCCAGTGGTCTTATATAAGAAGTTATGGTGCCAGTGTTGATATAGAATGTTATGGTGCCAGTGTCTGATATAAGAATGTTATGGTGCCAGTGTCTGATATAAGAATGTTATGGTGCCAGTGTCTGATATAAGAATGTTATGGTGCCAGTGTCTTATATAAGAATGTTATGGTGCCAGTGTCTGATATAGAATGTTATGGTGCCAGTGTCTGATATATAGAATGTTATGGTGCCAGTGTCTGATATAAGAATGTTATGGTGCCAGTGTCTGATATAAGAATGTTATGGTGCCAGTGTTTATATAAGAATGTTATGGTGCCAGTGTCTGATATAAGAATGTTATGGTGCCAGTGTCTGATATAAGAATGTTATGGTGCCAGTGTCTTATATAGAATGTTATGGTGCCAGTGTCTGATATAAGAATGTTATGGTGCCAGTGTCTTATATAAGAATGTTATGGTGCCAGTGTCTGATATAAGAATGTTATGGTGCCAGTGTCTTATATAAGAATGTTATGGTGCCAGTGTCTGATATAAGAATGTTATGGTGCCAGTGTCTTATATAAGAATGTTATGGTGCCAGTGTCTGATATAAGAATGTTATGGTGCCAGTGTCTGATATAAGAATGTTATGGTGCCAGTGTCTGATATAAGAATGTTATGGTGCCAGTGTCTGATATAAGAATGTTATGGTGCCAGTGTCTGATATAAGAATGTTATGGTGCCAGTGTCTGATATAAGAATGTTATGGTGCCAGTGTCTGATATAAGAATGTTATGGTGCCAGTGTCTGATATAGAATGTTATGGTGCCAGTGTCTGATATAAGAATGTTATGGTGCCAGTGTCTTATATAAGAATGTTTATGGTGCCAGTGTCTGATATAAGAATGTTATGGTGCAGTGTCTGATATAAGAATGTTATGGTGCCAGTGTCTGATATAAGAATGTTATGGTGCCAGTGTCTGATATAAGAATGTTATGGTGCCAGTGTCTTATATAAGAATGTTAAAGATGCGTAGGGCGAGCACAGTACCTTAAGGAGGGAGGGGAGAGAAGCCAACCTCTGAGGCACTGGTGAGGAGGGAGGGGAGAGAAGCCAACCTCTGAGGCACTGTTAAGGAGGGAGGGGAGAGAAGCCAACCTCTGAGGCACTGTTGAGGAGGGAGGGGAGAGAAGCCAACCTCTGAGGCACTGTTAAGGAGGGAGGGGAGAGAAGCCAACCTCTGAGGCACTGTTAACAGTGCCTCAGAGGTTGGCTTCTCTCCCCTCCCTCCTTCAGGAACAGCTTTTCACTGCGTCAGCCTTTGACTTCACTCTATTTACTTCTACTCTCTGATTTCTATTTGTTTAGTTACATATCCATCTATCCACGTGTCCAGATATTCCTTTAGGACGAATTTTGTGCGCAAGCACACCTTGGTCGCAACTGTCGAATTTTTGTGAAAAATCAGTGCACACTAAGAAAAAACACAGTAAGTGTCCGGGGCCCAAGACTGTTCAACAGCTTCCCACCAGCCATAAGGGGCATACCAATAGACCTCTGGTTTGTCTTCAAAAGAGAGCTGTACAGATACCTAAAGTCAGTCCCCGGATAAAACCGGGCTGGGGTTGTATGTTGGATACGTGAGGCGAGCAGAAAACCCCTCGTTGTCAAGCCCTGACCCACCAGGAGGGTGGTATGGACCGGGGCCCGCGGGGGCGGTGACCCCCGAATGCCCCCAGGTAGATGGGTATATGATCTTTTAGTTTGTTTCCCTGAGCATCCAAAACGCTCGTAATGATCAAAAGAAAAATAAAAAAGAACAAAATTTTAAGATTGGTTTTAAAATAAAGGGGAAAGGGATACAAAAAAACTTATCCCATATCGACGAGAAAGGGGGGGAAATAATCACGAAAAAAAATACTCAGAAAAAATAGAAAAGTGTATGGGGGGTTTTTTTGGAAAAGGGGAAGGGGGACCCGGGGGACATGGTGGGGTTTAAAAGACGCGGTCAATTTATTATGTTAAGCTTTTTAAAATTTTAGGGTAGTAAGTGGAACAAAAAATGGCGAAGAGGTGGTGGGGGGAAAAGATCGTTTTGAGCAGGAATATGGACCAGGACGTAGGAATCAATAAACTAGCCCAGTCAATAAGAAGCGTAGCGCAGAGTATGCGGCCCACTGAAAACACGACCAAGTTGTACCGCGACTGTCAAAAAACAGTAAATTATCAGAGAGTGTCCCCACACCAAATCTTTGCTTTAAACAAACTCAATCGTGTTTGATGGTAAATACCAAGTTAACCCCAGGGGGAGGGTCGGGGTAGAAATGACGTCAACAGCACTCAAGTGTGTATATAAAATTTATATTTAAAAATATTTTATATATATATATATATATATATATTTTATATTATATATATATATTTTTATATTTTTTTTTATTATCACCCCGGCCGTTTCCCCACCAAGGCAGGGTGGCCGAAAAAGAAAAACTTTCCCCATCATTCCCATCCTTGTTTTGCCAGAAGGGGCTTTACACTACAGTTTTTTAAACTGCAACTTAACACCCCCTTCAGGTGCAGGCACTGTACTTCCCCTCTCCAGGACTCAAGTCCGGCCCCGCGGTTTCCTGAATCCTTTATAAATGTTACTTTGCTCACACTCCAAAAGACGTCAGTTTTAAAAAATTTGTCTCCATTCACCCTATCAAACACGCTAGCTGCCTGCTGGAAATCCAAGCCCTCGCACACAAAACCTCCTTTACCCCCCCCCTCCAACCCTGGCCCACCCCCACCCCCCCTTCCTTTTCCATACAGATGTACACTCTTTTAAGTCATTCTGTTTTGCTCCCTTTTTACATGTCGAACCCCCTAAAACCCTTCCTCAGCCCTCTGGACAACAGTTTTGGGAATCCGCCCTCCTCCCCAATTCAAACTACGAAATTTTCTGCATTATTTTCACCACAAAATTGCCCCCAGCATGACATTCCCTGCCTCCGCCCTTTTCCTCGCTGCAACATTCAACCCCCGTTCACACCCCCATAAGACGTTGGTAAAAATATTCTAAAAACATTCCCCCCTTTGCTCCAAGGGGAAAGTTCTTTGTCTCCAAAGACTCCCTAAGTGACCCTCCTCTTTTTCCCCCATCAATTTATTTTTCCTCATTTTCTGACCCATCCCCCTGAAAATCCCCTCCCAAAAATCTGAATAGTTCACCTCCCCTACTTCTCCCTCCAATTGATATTCAATTTTCATCACCTAATCTTTTTGTTATCCTATAACCCTTCTCTTTCCTGTATTCACCTTTTTTAATTTTTTTCTTTTGGGACCCCCTACCAAATTATCCACCAATCTCTGCAACTTCTCTTAAAAATTCCCCCAAGGGCATGTCATCAGAAAGGAATGTGACAACTCCACTTTGTGTGTGTTCTTTATCTTTTAACCCCCACCCCTTTCCAAAGACCCTCGATTTATTTCTCTTACAACCCCATCTAAAATATTTTAAAAAACCAGGTGACATCCCCACATTTTTTAAAGGGCCCTACTTTTTGGGGGAAAAAAAATTTCCCTTTTTCCCTACATACTCTAATTTGAGCCTCACTTTCGAAAAAACTCTTCACTGCTTTCTAAAAATACCCCTACACCTACACTTTCAACATCTGCCAACAGCCCCCCTATCCCCCCTGTATACGCCTTTTTCCCAAAACCCTAAATGCAAAACCTTTTAGCTTATCAAATAATGTTCACTTTTTGTTTCACTGTAAACACCTGGGCCCCACACCCCTCCCTTTTCCCAAAACCTCCTTGTTATCTGCTATCCCATTTTCCGTCTTACTCTTAAATTTTTTCTTTAACTCTACCATACACTTTACAAGGGACACTCAACGACTTATCCCCCTTAATTTTTTCCTCTTTTTTCCCCCTTTTCCCTTTTTAAAGGAAAAAGCTGCTCTCTGCCATCCTAGGTACCTTACCCTCCTTCCCTACATTTTTTAAATAATTGCACCAACCATCCAAAAATATATCCCCCCCTGCTTTTAAAATTTATTTTATCCCCTCAATCCCGGCTGCCTTTCCCCCCTTTTATTTTACCTACTGCCTCACGACTTCCCCCACTCACAAACTGGCTCTTCCTAACTCCCTACAAGATGTTATTCCTCCTTGCCCTATACACGAAATCACAGCTTTCCTTTCTTCTGCAACATTAACAATTCTTCAAAATATTCCTTCATCTTCCCAATTCCTCTAACTCTACTTTTAATAACTCTCCTCTCCTATTTTTAACTGACAAATTCCATTTGTTTCTCTAGGCTTTCTTAACTTGTTTAATCTCTCTCAAATTTGTCTCTATTTTCAACAAAATTTGTGATAAAACATCTAACCCGCTCTCTCATTGCTCTTATTTTTACATTGCTTCACCACTCTACATTTATATAGATATATATATATATATAGATATATTTTTAGATTTATTATATTATATATTTTTCTATATATATATATACTAAATACGAGAAGGAGTGGGACCGCAGCTCCGGTCATTACTATATAGTGATCAATTGGGTTATAAAGGGTAATGAACTTCAGCTAGGGGTGTTTGTAAACTGCGGGCACTCAAGAACTTACGGGTCATTGCTTTGAAAAAGACCATCTCAGGTGGCAGGCATTTAGTGCTGTATCCTGGCAAACACAATACCATAAGAGGTTCCTCTTACTGAGATGAGGACCATGTTTGGCGATCCTTGAAAACGTGGGCAGTTCAGTCAGCTCTGCCATCCTCTTGACACGGGACCTAGTGTTACAATCTTGAACACGGTTACCCAGTGTACCAACTTGACACGGTTACCAGTGTACCAACTTGACACGGTTATCCCAGTGTACCAATTGACTCGGTGGACTCGGTGTAACAGCTGAGGAAGATTATGTTCTATCGCTCCTCCAACGCTGGCCTTACTTTTACCCTTGACTAGAATAAAAACAAAATATTTCTTGCCCTCCCTCGCTCCTTCCTGAAACACGGCCAGTTTTAGTTCCGGGGAAGCCTTTGTTAAAACCTGTGATGGAATCTACCACCTGTTTTCGTGGTGTTTTCCTAATCCCCGCGGCTGGCTCTGGGCCAGGCCTCCCTCAGGTTGTTGCTATTAGCTTCCTACGACCCATGATGTGATCTTTTACTCTTGAAGAACTCCACGCTGGTTCAGCAATGTTTCTGATATTATGCTGGGGTAGCGGAATGACAAAGTGTAGGGACGACGGATGTTGGATACAGTGCATCCGTATTGTGCCGCGATGTCCTTGTTTTTCTTGATCTATTTTATCAGATCTCACTTAGTACGATATGGTAGTGTACATTGGGATTAGGCCCTCCAGTATCCGCAGTGTGTATATTAGTTGAGTATCTCTCACCTTCTCTCCAAAGAACGTATTTCGGTTCTTCGAAAATTTTCCCGGAATTTTTATTGTTTTTTTCTTTATTTTTGTTCAATGCTTTATATGCATTTCCCTGATCTGCTATTCCACCCACTCTGACGGCGCTGTCACACTGGCTGTAACTCCAAGTGAGGCGCACATGTGATTTGAATAGTGTTACAACGGGCTTATTCTCTTCTTTTGAAGTTTCATTATCCATCCGTGTATATCTTCCTGATCTTAGTCTGGACTGGGGAAAGAGGTCCCTAGATTGATTACAGGTAGACTAAGAGCAGTACTACACAGAGAATGCTTGTAGACTGCAGGAACACTATGGAAACTTCCACTTAAAGTTAAACAGGCCGCCCAACACACTCGTGGTGTATACTTAATACACATATAATCAAGATAACCTGGGTTGTAACGGGGATCATGAAGCAGTTGAATGGATCTTATAAGTTAAAGGTTCAATCCTGGGCTAAACGTCTTCCTAAAACAGGGGTTTATCCTGCATTTCCCAGGTATGCTGCAATTAAAGGATGGAATGATATGCCTCAGGGCCGGACGCCCTTGCATGATACGCAGGGTCCAGAGCCGAGAACCAGTTACTTATAATTTCCTATCCTTAAACACACACTCACACATACACACACACAACACACACACACACTCAACCACACAAACACACACCCACCACCAAACACTCAGGTGCTAGCGACTCGACCCCTGCAACCACAATAGGGAGTAGGTGGAGGTACACACACTCCGTCAAACTGTCACCACCCACTTGTCACCACCAAGTAGTTAGCTATCTCGGGTCACTTTTCCTGTGACCGTTTCAGTGTTCACTTATCTGGTCTGGTCAGGGAACGGACCGTGGGAGCGCTGACCCGGAACACACTCTTGTATACATTCTGCGAGTTTCACACACTTTTTTCACGCGGATTTTAGTGCCTAAGTGGTACGGCACACAGCGAGCACCAACAGCTTTCAACTGATCAAGCCTTCAACCCCTTTACAGGCAATATTCTGATTAAACTCACCACCGACGTGTAGGCCTCCGGGTCGCTACAACAACAGCCTGGTTGGCCCACGCAGACAACAAGGAAGCTTAGCCTCGGGGCCGGGGGCGGCGAGGCAAGTGTTTCATGTAAATCCTTTTATAAAATCTGTTACATAACCACATGATTTTTCACGGTCGTGTATATATTTATATATATATATATATATATATATATTTTTTTATTTTTATATATATATATATATATATATTATATATATATTATAGATATATATATATATTATATATATTACGATATATATATATATATATATATATATATATATATATATTATATATATTATATATATATTATATATATTATGTTCAACAAGTCGGCCGTTCCACCGAGGCAGGGTGACCAAAAAAAGAAAGATAATCCCAAAAAAAAGAAAATACTTTCATCATCATTCAAACACTTTCACCACACTGCCACATTATCACTGTTTTGCTGAGGTGGCTCAGAATACAACAGTCTTAGAAGCATACACATAAAAGATACACAACATATCCCTACCAAACTGCCCAATATTAATATATATATATATATATTTAATATATATATATTAATTTATTTATATATATATATTATATTTTATATTATAGAAAAACTATCGCAGAAGGCGATCTTAAACTATGCAAAGACAAGCAGGGGGGTATGGAATTCTTTTCGTCAAGTACCTTCACAATTCTCAGTGCCATCAATCAGGTGCTATTGCAATTTTGCAAGGTTGCAATTTTTTTTCTAGAAATAGCGCTGAGTGGTCCTGTCGCCGCCTCTGGGTCTCTTAGAATGTGACCAGAGACGCGTCTATACCCACACTGCCACCATCCCACCGTCCCCCCATATGGGGTAAGAGGGTTTGAGAAGTCAAGAATTTGAAATTAGAAGGTATAATAGTCCGACCTAAGGTTTCTAAACGTTTGAACAGGTCCTGTGACTAGGAGAAGATACGTTTCTCTGTGGATATTATATGTAGAAAATACGGTATTTATTTTTCCAGAAATTCAGTTTTTTTATTGTAATAGATGGCAATACTGTATTTAATATTTATGTCATTGAAAACGGGAAAAGCTGCGTCTGCGGCAGAGGATGACTCACCATTCTTGGTTTTGAATTGTGTAACATATCGTTGTTGTGATGGGAAGCGAATTTTCGTGTTCTAGAGGTTGAAATTCGGCTGACACCTCTCAATAGGAGGCAAAATTGTTGGACTGATTCCTGCCATAACTTGAGATATCAGAAGACTGGACAAGACAGCTCAGGAACCTAAGATAAGCTCTCTAGATTTGTGTATAATTATGGCAGTGTTTTCATAAGTGTTTTTATACAGTCTCAAATTTATATTATTTACAGAATTCCTGATGTATAATTCATTTAATTAATAAGGTCCTGAGCAAACTTGTGGTTATGACAGTGGTAGGATCGAAGGGGGACATTTTTGCGACTTAGGTGTCCAAAATAATTCCTACTTGTCAATGTAACCATGATAATAATATTTATCTTTATCATTTACTGGTATGCAATTATTAGTTACATTCAGTAAATGCAATTTCCACATTTAATTTACCGTTGGTCCTTCTTGAACCGGAGGTTTTTAGTGAAGTCTTTAATTGGTTATTACTTAATAATTATATGTGAAATGACAGAAGGAGGTGGATGTTAAGTTCAAAAATTTATTTAATGTGTGGTGGATTATAAATTATTACAATATTATTTTTGATAAGTCAAGTTCTGGCTAAGTTTATATTAATTTTGTATAATATTAATTTGATTATGACAATTCTGTGCCTAATTTATATCAATGTATGTGTATTGATAAGGCAAGTGTTGCTTATTATATTAATGTAATATAATATTATTTTTGCTATGCCAAATTCTGGCAAGGATTTATATTAATTTGAATAATAATTTTGATAAGACCAAGGCAGGATAAGGTTTGTATTAATGTACATTTAAAATTTATATATAAATTTCTTACATGTGTAATTGCTAAGCTCAAGGTAGCAACATATTAATGTGTATTTAAAATTTATATTACAAATTTTTTACGGTATTGCCTTAGTCAATTAGCTAGAATTATTTAAAGTATGTTGTACTATTTACCTTTATAAAGTGATTAATTTAGTACATAATCAGTGGTTATTAAGTTGAATTTAATACATTGCATCATGGCTGCTGAAACAGAGGAAGGAAATTATATAGAAGACAAACATATGGAATATAGAGCAAAAGAAAGCATCAATACAGGCTAGAAAAGTTCATGTAACCAAGGGCATATAATAAGTGCTTGGAATTATGAAATCAAGAACTTGTGTATACTGATGATTAAAAATTGTATTTAGATGCTTTAGGAATAGATATGATTCTTACAAAATTATATTACAAACAAATTGAAGGAGATTATTAGTAAAATGTGTAGATGAGACTGAAATAGATCTCTTGATTAATAGCATTTGAATTAGAGGAAATGATGTGTTTTCTTTCTTGTAAAAGTCAGGCCTTGAATAAATTAAAATGTGTAAACCAGGCTAGTTGGGTCAGCTTGCTCCAACAATAAATGTCTTTGCCAAAACTCCAGATATTGTGTTTGCCTGTGTTTAATCTGGTGATAATTGGGAGGTATTTGGTCATTTTTAAATAGCAGACTGATGCATGTCAGGAGTGACCTAGACTGTGTAACTAAATTATTTTACCTCAAAGGACAGGTTAGAGGAGTGCTACATTACGGATACTGCCTTTCAATGTAGTTGATTATTACAAGGAAAGCAGTTGATTTGTTGAAGGATCATTATGGTAATATTAGAAACAAAGTAGGTTGGATCTAGTGAATATCATTGTTAATTTAAAATCTCCAGATCACACTTTCAAAGGTTTTTTTTACAAACAGTTTAGAGTTAAACAGGAGAGCACTCTCAAAACTTTAAGTAATAAATTTAATCTGAAGGAATCAGACTTGGTATGAGTGCAATGGTACAGAATAAATTAAGCTGTAAAACACTTGAATGGATCTAGAACTAATATCACAAGGTTTATTTTGTCTGGTGGAAATAAGACTAGGTCTACAAGAATTATTGTTCAGTTGCAGACCAGCAACTAACTCATTTTAAAGATGCAACACATGATACTCTGAGGTATCTGTCAGTTTCACAAAGGGAAAAAATTTATACCAATGTTAATAATTCAAAATTCATTTCCTAAAAGGAGTTACTTAGGGGCATATCAAGGAGCAGGAACAGAAATATGAATTCTACACAAGGTTAGAAGAATAAGTACCCTCCTAAGAGTAGCCCAGTTAGTAAGAAACCAGTCAAAGAAAGGTGAGATTGTCTTTTTCTGCAAGGGTTTTGCTCCTTTTCTAAGAATTGCAATGCATACAATTCATGGAATGAAAAGTTGAAGATTGGAGGAACTTGACAGATGTATCAGATGTTTAGGTAATCACAATGGAAAGGATTGTTTTGCCAAATTAAAAACTTTCTGTTATCAATGTCACCAAAGGAAGACACCATTTAGTTAATGGTGTAAAGGTCTATTGATAATGTTGATATGATAATGTTGACAATCCTGTCACAACAGTAGCCATGTAAAAATGTTGCTAATGATTATAATGTGGTTTTGCTGAAGTAGCCTTACCTGTGTTACAGGTAAAAATGGATGATAAAAGGCATAATCAAAAATTGTAACTGCAGTATTGACCAGGGATCCCAGCGTACTTTCAAAAACGTAAATGTCTTCTTGATGGTATGATAAGTTACTGATGGGGGATCACCACAACTTTAAAATTTATTGGTTTTCTCTCAGATAAAAGAGTTCAATTTTATGACCACTGTTTATGTAACTGCCGGTGGGCAATGAGAAAAAACGGGTTTAATGCAGTAATTTAGATAGTGACTTCCAGAGAAAAATATCTACAGTTAGGGCTTAGTTATAAGCTACAGAAAAGACTTTCACATAATGTAAATTTAGCACTTCTGGGGTAAGTGATGATTCGGTAGGCCCCAATAAATATTTTGATAGGTACGGGCCTATTTGCCTCCTTTGTAAAGGGTTTGGTAAAGAAATGTGGTGTCACCCTTTTGAAGACTTGCAGGTGGCATGTAATGTATGGTAGGATTCCTGTAATAATAATTCATGCTAGAGGAAACTACAAATACCATAAAACTGTGTGTCTACTCATGAAGGTCGTTGCCCATTATAATTCTTCCATAGAGGATGGTGTTGAGCCAGTGCATAAATTGTGGGAATTAGACAGCATTGGAATAATGTAAAATGAAGAAAGTACAGTCGAATTCTTTTACTCAAGAACATCCCTGAGAGATGTAAAATATGAATTGGACAATTCTGGGTTACGACCTTCCGTGGAGACTGAACAATCCTGAAATTGCCCACTAATTACAGAATGGCATATGGACAATTAAAGGTCAGCTCCGCGTCTCTCGAGTAAGACCCAGGAATTGTTAACTGCCTTTAATGGATATATTGCCTGAGCTGTTAATTTAAATAAATTTATAGTAAGAGGTACTCCTGAGCAAGCCAAATTTTATGGTCACTATTTGCCACATCACGGAGTGAAGAAGGTTTCTATGATCACTCCTTTGAGGATTATGTTTAATTGTGTGCCAGGAGTAAACAAAAATGTACTAGTTTAAATGACCTGTGTGATGACAGGTCCGTCGTTGACGGAAAATTAGGATATTTTCTTATTTAAATTTCAGGATGAAAATTATGCCTTTACGGTGGACATAAGTGAAGCTTTCCTAAGAGTGGGTTTACAAGAAGCTGACGGGAATGTACCACTTCTTATGGCCTGAGAATCCTAATGACCCACTTAGCCCTCTGAAAACCTTTCGCTTTAGGAGCGTATTATTTGGTGCTAATCCAGTCCGTCCTACTTCAAAGCGACGTTAAATGCACACCTTAAATGTATGGGAAGTCCATTGAGTAAAGTAATGAGCAAACAATATTCACTTGTGGACAATTTCCTGGGTTGTGGACGTCACTGAAGAGGAACTGTTAATGACTTTGGATGAGGTAATAAAATAATGCAAAGTGCAATTATGCCTCTAAGAGAATGGAATAGCTAATTTTCCAAATTGAAAGGACAAAATAGGTAAAGATGCCCTGGAGATGAAGTTGTCAAAATGTAGTAATGTATTGGGTTTTAAATTGGGATACTGAGAGAGATTTGTTAATGTTAAAACATAATAATGACAGTATGCCCAATAAATTAACTAAGAGAGTTTTGCTTGCTGAAGTTTCCAAATGGTTTTGATCCACTTGGTTTAGTGTCTCCCCGTACTATTAGAGGATTTATTAATTTCAGGAAGCATGGAATCTTAAATCGTGCTTGGGGATGAAATTTACCTGAGGAATTCATTAAAGGTGGGATGAATTAATTGGTGATTATTGTAAAAAATTCCAATGTTGGAGTTCCCATGCCAGGTGGCCAATCCAAAATGGGAAAAATGTACTCCACATTTTTTGTGATGCTCAAAACTGGCATATGGAGCAGTTGTTATCTTCAATGTAATTCGTGTTATTTCTCTGTTATGTATAAGGCTAAAGTGTGTCTCCAATTAAATCTGTACATTGACTTCAGTTGGAATTAACAGCATTGATGTAGGTGTCCAAATTATGCTAATTATATAAGAATTAAGTTGCAGGAGATAAATATTAGCGACACTATAATTTGGTCTGATAATGAGGTATCCTTACATGGATTCATAAAGGAAACAGTTAAAATTGTGTACGTACAATTCAGAGTCACTGAAATAGTCAGATGCAGAGAAGTATAATAGTTTGGGTCAGCATATGTTAACATTTAATAATATACCTGAGTGAGGAGAATCCAGCTGATTTCTCTGTCTCGAGGTTTACCTTATGCTAAAATTTGTAATTGCTGTATCATGGTTTAAAGGACCGAGCTGGTTGGTAAATAAAGCTTAAATTGCCTGTACAAATAGGCGTATATTGCTCGCTGTTGAAAATTACTGTCGACCACCGCTCCAAAAAAATACTTTGTCTTCCCTTAGCATATTGATTATAAATAGGTATTCATCTTTACCCAAATAATCAAATGTAATAAATTGGTGTTTTAATTTCTAAAACTAGATGAATATTCATATAAGTTTCACATCCTCTTGAATTTTGGATAAAGAGGGTACAGGTGGAAATCTATGGAAATGAGATTAAATTGTTGGAAAGAATAAACTGTGAAAGGTTCCATTAATAGAGATATTTGGGGCTGTATTTAGTGAACAGTGTAATTAGGTGCAGAGGTAGGTTACAAAATGGCTGATTGGGTGATTATGCTAAACACCCTATCTTACTGCCCAAAAACTCTTCATCTAACAAATTTGATTGTTCTTAATTGCCCATAAAAATGTAATGCATGGTGGGGTACAAGATCCTTAAATTGTATTAGGGAAACTTTCTGGATTCCACAAGGACGGCAAATGTAAAAGGTGTGATTTAATCTTGTGTAATATGTCGCGTTTGTGGATGCCAGATCCTATATGTACCAAGGTCCTCCACCATTGCCAAAGAAGCGTGTACAATTAGTGAAACCATTTGATGTAACAGGTGTAGACTATAGTGGTAGCGGAGGTAGCGCAGATGAAAGGTCACACACACATGAGCTACTAAGTCTCTGCGAAAAACACACCTTAAGCCAGCAGATAGTGGAGCCAACAAGACTAGAAAACACACTTGACCTTATCTTCACAAATAATGAGGACCTGATAAGAGACATAAGAATATCAAAAACAACTAATTCCGATCACAACCTAATCGAAGTCCAGACGTACATGCATAGGAGTCCTGAACAGCAAAATGCATGTACCTGTGAAGGTGTCTTCACAAAATACAATTTCGACAACAAGAACATCAACTGGGACCAGGTAAACCATGTCCTAAACGAAACATAGTTGGGAAGATGTCTTAAATTGACAAGGATCCAACCAGTGCCTTGAAAGGATCAACTTCCTGGTTAGCCGTAAGCATGTATGTTCTAGGCATATTCCCTATAGAAAGAAGAAGAGTCGGAGTAAAATGGAGAGAAAAAGACGCTCCCTCTACAGAAGACGACGAAGAGTCACTGAGCTTCCTCAGGAGTGCCTAGAATATCTGATACACAAGGAGGCGCTGACCAGGGAAGTGGAAAACTATCGAATTAGCTAAATGACTCTGAACAGAAACCAGGAAGAGGCAGGAGGAGCTTAAGATAGTAGGTAAATTGAAAGAAATTCAAAATATTTCTTTTCATATGCCAAAAACAAGACAAATACCACATCTAGTAGTCGGGCCCTTACTAGACAGGTTGGGGGACTACACAGATGACAACAGGAAATGACGTGAAAATTGAAATCTCAGTACGACTCTGTGTTTAGTGAACCAATAATCGGGTCTGGGATCGACGACCCAAATGATTTATCATGAATGAGCCTCAAAACTCCATAAATGTATGCCAGATTTCCGACATTACCCTCTAAACTCCGATAGATTTCGAAAAAGCCCATTGACAACTGCCTATGCACTCAGCCCGGGCCCAGATCGTGGAACTCGTTTTCATTAAGAACTGCATGATACCCCTCTCGCGGGCCCTAAGTACACTATGGAGAGAGGATCTGGACATGGGTGAAATTCACAGTCACTTAAACAACGGTTTTAGCACCACTCCATAAAAGGTGGCAGCAAAGCAGTAGCTAAGAAATATAGACCATTAGCTCTGACGTCCCACATCATAAAAATCTTTGAAAGGTGCTAAGAAAGCAGGGATTGCAAATAATCTGGATTCCCAAAATCTGCACAATCCAGGGCAAACATGGGTTCAGGGCAGGTCGCGCTCCTGCCTCTCACAACTACTGGTTCACTATGACATGGCCTTGATGCACTGGAAGAAAATCCAGAATGCAGATGTAATATACACAGACCTTTGCAAAAGGCATTTTGTCAAATGCGATCATGGCATAATAAGCCCCATAAAAATACGTGCTAAAAGGAATAATGGGAAAACTTGGGGAGTGGATCTTCAACTTCCTAACAATCGAACACATAGAGAGTGGTCAACAGAGTTAAATCGGAATAACCTCCAGGTAACCTCCGGGTAACGTCAAATAGTGTTCCACTGAAAGTGTATGTTTGTTTGTTCACCTGTACTGCTACTAGGGCAGTTCATTTAGAAGTAGCACAATACTTGTCTGCAGAACAGTTTATACAGCTGTTTCGAAAATTTGCAGCTAGGAGATCCTGTCCGAGGTTGATGATTTCGGATAATGCCACAAATTTTGTAGCAGGTGCTCAACACTTGATAGAATTAAATAATAGCAACGATGTTCAATTTCTGTTAACCCAGCGAGGGTGTAACTGGAAATTTATTACTCCTAGAGCCCCTTGGCAGGGGGGGCTGTAGGAAAGACTGATAGGCACTGAAGAGGTGTCTCCGTAAAGTACTACACCGGAAGAGAATTAATTTGGAAGAATTCCGTGCAGTGTTAGTGGAGGCAGAAAATCGTATAAATAATAGGCCTCTCTCGTACATGAGTGATACACCTGATGCAGATGTATTAACATCTTCTCACCTAATATGTGGAAGGAAATTGGAAGCTGCCCCTGTCTATAGAGATAATCTGGAAGTGATGAAGATTATAATGATGCGGCAGTGTTGTGTAATAAATTTAAAAAGTTAAATAAAGTAATTGATCATTGGTCTAATGTGTGACGTAAGGAATATCTTCTTACACTACGTGAACACTTTTATGGTGCGACAGAGGCAGTAAATCGACAGACCATTCAACCAGGTGACATTGTGTTAATTGACACTGAACAACATCGAACATTGTGGCCTCTGGGCAAAGTATTGACATTGTACCCAGATGCACAAGGTGTTGTCAGGAATGTCAAAGTGTTGTGTCGTGGCCAGGAAAGTTTATGCACAATTAATAAATTGATTCCCTTGGAATTAGGTGTTCAATCAAACGTAAATGAAAATCTGAGGGAAAGTGACACGAGTGATGTGGAAGATAATGCAGACCAAGTGATGCCGGAAGATGAAATCGTAGTAAGACCTACTAGGAGAACAGCCACTCAAGCCAAAACTGGCTGGAATCGTCTCCTAAAGGAAGAAGTAATTTGAATCATTTAGCAACGAACTCCGGCCGGCCGCAGTGTGGAAAATACTGTATATATTTTCCAGAAATTCAGTATTTATATGTAAATAGATGGCAATACTGTATTTAATAATATTTGTCATAGAAAACGGAAAGCCTGCGTCTGCGCAGAGGAGACTCGCCATCTTGGTTTTGAATTGTGTACAACGTTGGTGTGATGGGAAGGAATTTTCGTGTTCTAGAGGTTGAAATTGGGCTGACACCTCTCAATTAGGAGGCAAAATTGTTGGACATGCATTCCTGCATAACTTGAGATATCAGACGACTGGACAAGACAGCTCCAGGAACCTCAGATAAGCTCTGTAGATTTGTGTATAATTCTGGCCAGTGTTTTCATAAATTTAGTTAGTGATGTTTCTCTGAGTATGATACAACTTAATATCCAGTCAAATTGGTGAGTGATATTAAGATATATTTTCCTTCTGTTATGTAATTGTGTTTATATATAATCATTTTTAATATACAGTCCACAAATTTATATATTTACCAGAATTCCTGATGTATAATTCATTTAATTAATAGGTCCAGAGCAAATTGTGGTTATGACAGTGGTAGGTATCGAAGGGGGACATTTTTTGCGACCTAGGTGTCCCAAATTCCTACTTGTCTATGTAAAATTGATAAATAATAATTATCTTTGTTATCATTTACTGTTATGTGCATAATTAGTTACATTCAGATAAATGCAATTTTCCACATTATATATATAGGGATTGCTGTTATTCTGTGTAACCTATTTAATTAATAAAAGAAAGGAAATTAATGTACACTTTGTCCGTTTAAATGTTCTGTTCTCGAATGTTCTCAAAGGTACTGAGACGTATCCTTTATATTGTGGACTGTTCTCTTCAGTATCGATTATTATGCCTTAGTTGGGATTCTTCTATACCATTCCAATAATATTTTTATGATCCATATTTCTACTTCTGATATCCTTTAACCCACTACCTATGTAATCAGGTAATTTTGTCAATGTATGGTGCAATCACAACATTATATAACCATACATCAACTGAACTAGCATGGTGTTTTGGTGCGCAGAGAACTGGTTGGGCGTCACCAATCCATCATGAGACCACCTGGCATAATGAACAATCCTGTGATTTTATATAGCATTGTTGCTTAAGGTTGTGTACAATAGACTCTACTAGATAGCTATCGAGCTTGTATAACCCAAAATTTGCGTTATATACGGTATTCCTGTCATGTTTCAAGAAAGAGGATTCTGTTATGTTTATTTCTATGACGGAACTGTTTGGTACAATAATTTGGGCAGCATCCCAACCAGGTGGGTGATTACAGGAGCTAACGTGGTTAAAGATAGCGTTCGACTCCTGCCCTGTTCTTAGTATTTATGTTGGACAGTTCTGGTTTCCAGAATTTTACCTGTTTGACCTATATATAAGAAAGGACACTGAGTACATGGAACTTTGTAAACTCCACCAACTTTGTTGGAGGATGTGTTTTTAATCAGCCTTTGTTTCACTGTCCCCGTGTTTTTGAAAGTAAGTTCTATATTAATCACCAAGGTTGTGATTTATTAAAGTTTCGGGTGTTTCTTAACACATCATCAGAATCTAAAAATGTATTACAATAAAAGTAAAGCACCAATTTAAAGCATCTGCTTTACTTTAACTGCCATATTTTTAGATTCTGATGATGAATGAAGAAGCATCCGAAACGTTAGTAAGGAAATTTGATATCCTTAACAGACGCCTTGGTCCTGCTCTCCAAGTGACACTTCAGTTACAATCAGAAGCCTGCTTACAAAAAAAATTACTAATTACATAAACAAATAAATAAGCTTAGGCTTTCTTCTTGAAAAGACCTGAGCCGTTCTCTCTTAAATGTTGAAATTCTCATAATTATGATAATTTACAGTCACCGAACCATTGCAACTTTCTCTGGTGCTTGCAGAATAGTATATAGCATTGTAAATATACGTTTACAGTGCCTACATGCAAGAGAGCAGATTTAAAAAAAATATTGACACATCTACGCACACTGTAACAACCTAGCTGCTATACTCAATATCGTCCAGACTTGGCCCTGTGTAAATATATACATGTAAGTGGTTAGTAACTAATAAGTTGTAGTAATAATTTAAACTCCTAGTCTGGTAATTAAGACACTTGTGCAACAGTAAGCCTAACAGTAGGCTTCTTCAGTCTAGCTGGCAGAAACAGTAGAGATGTGAAGACTTTTCTGTACTCGACTGTCGGTATTGTATACCATTTTATTATCCAAGTTCCTAGTCTACCTTAGATGGTTGTGTGAGTGAGGGTCGGGCAGGAGAGGAAAAGTAAGCTCACATTACAAGCTTCGTCCTTCCTTTCATTAACTTCCCGGGGATTACAACAATCTTTATAACACATGATCAGCCCTGACCACCCTTCCCCCTCTCTTTTATTCCCTCGCCTTTGTTTCACTCTCCTGGGCGGTTCTACACTCTATGCCACCTCATGTACTAATTCCACCTAACGTTCTGCGGCTGCCACCATCCACCTCCAACCAACCATTTACATCCATCCTGTACTCAACTCCACCTACCAGTAACAGTAGGCTCCTTTATTTTAGGTGAAGGTTGTGGGTCATGTTCAGGAAAATTGTTATTCATTTGTGTCAGGAACTCCAGTCCTAAAGAAAGTCATATTCTGGAGCTCGAGGCAAAATTTTGAATATGTAAGAAAAATTCTCCAGTTTTGGAAGAGAACTCGTGACGCGGGCCAGTTAATTTAACAATTTTTCTGCCAACCACGCGTCTCGCAATTCCACAACCTACTGCAGCAACACAATCCACTGCACCTACACCAATCACTGTTTATGTCCACCCTTTATGCTTTCCACCCAATCACCCCTCTCCTTTTTTTTACTCAACCTTAGTAAACAAAACCCCAACTTTGTCACCTAACCCAAACCCCCCCCCTCCACAAACGTTGCTTTATTAACCCCTTCCTCCCTCTTTAACCCGTACCATCTTATTCCTATCCTCATATCAGACAAGACAAGAAATACCCACAGAAACCGTATCACCCTTTTGCGGATGATATCGAAGGTTTTTGAAGGGGAATTTCGTGGGAAAAGGGTAGACAAAACTTGTGGGATGGTAGGTGTATTGTCAACTGAGATGAAGAGGGAGCCCGGGTCCAAGCCTGTTCACGTCGTAGGTCTCCCGCCGAGTGAGACCGGACAGAGGAAGGGGCCTCCTTGAGCAACCCGTGACGTCCACAAAGCCAAAGGGGCCTACAGGGATCTCGGTCTAAAGCACAGGGATGATACTAAATAGCTACTATATAAACGGGGGAATACAGGGGATCAGCAATATGCGACACTGGGTCATGTTACAAGTCGTCCCGACATACACACTATACTAAGGCTGAACGCGGGCGATTGGGCTGATTCAACAAAAAACAAATTCATATATAACTTAAACTAATGATGTACAACATGATTTTGACTAATGGGGTTAACGAATCATTACAAACAAAAAAACAAATCATTATACAATAGGATGGAATTGATCGATCGTCTGTATTCAGCACTCAAAACGATTTTGGGAAAGAAAATTATTACAAAGAATGTTTAACAAAAAGGGCGATTCGTGCACTCAAATCTAGACTGTTAATTCTCAAATAGGGAGGAACGTGAACAAAAAAATTTCGACAAACTGATCACAAATAAAAAAACACACATTACAATTTCATTCATCTCGACACTAATTATCAGACTTTTTACATTTAAACCCCAATTCTCAGGTTATGTTTACATAGCAGAATGGTTATCATCTCTGGGGGATCAATTTTTCCTCTGCAATGGCTAACACATCCTTGACTGAAGAATCAAAGGGAAATCTACAAAAATATTTGGGGGGTTTCTCTTTACTTTGGGGAGCAAGGAGTAACGACATTCGGGGTTGAGTATCTACGAGTATCGGGGGTAAGAGTACAGGATCAGGGGGATTGTCGAGTCGTCTCATTGTCGGGGTAAAATTCCTCAACATCGCAAAACTAATTTCATATGATCAAATGCAAAACTTTGAAATTTGCCATACAAATTTCTCAAAAAATACTTTTCCCAGAGATAGTTCTAAAAAACCGATAAGGTCCGACAAATTTTTGACAACTTGCTTTGCAACGTTTTTTAAATTAATCAGCAAAACCTCGAACCACTTTGATTTAACGGTTTTTTGCCGAGTGTTTGCAACTTTTGAAATTCTGCGTTGATTTATGAATGTTTTCACGGATTTTTTTCTAAAAACCTTTGGCTAAGCGGTACAGTTGCTAAAAAATCACAGGGGTTGTAATTGGGTTTCGATAGAAATAACAACTCATGGGGTAAAACGCTTGCCCTACACCAACAATGCATAAGTGGAGTATACCTATGGAAGCATTGTAAGCAAATTTATGCACACGGACATTTTAAACTTCATCCCAATTTCACTATTGGGGTTGAAAGGGCTCTCAGAACATCAAGTACTTTCTTATTTGTTTTTTTCGGCAACCCTTGCTGCGGGATAAGGAACAAGGGTGTTTTAAATTTTGTAAAAGTACACAAATTTTCAAGAACTCATTACAGAATTCACCCCATTATCTGTTACTAAGGATTTTGGGGGGGTAGCCTGCAATAATGCGTTTTTTAAACGCCTCTACGGGTCTCTGCAGTCTTATCTAAATAGGAACAGCTACAATATCGGGGAAAATGGTCCCCATAACACCAGATGTTTGTTCCTTGAGGAACTTTAAAATATTAACAAATCAAGGAAACTCTTTCCCACGGTTCGCTAGGGTTGGGTACCTTGATTGGGTTGGGGACCTTGACATTTCCCTTTTATGCTGATACAGACACTACATTTCTTAACATACTCAAATTCATTTTGCCATACTGCCAAAAGTTTTTCATTCTGCTTGTTTCACAAAACATCCATACCAGGTGTGAAACCCCCTTGAAATCATGAACAGCTGTAGAGCAACTTTCACTATGACTGGGAATTACAAACTGGTAAACTCTTCTGCTTGGAGTACCCACCGGGCTGTTCATACAGTAATTCCTACTCTTACAAAATCACTAATGGGTGGGGGGTTTTAAGTAAGAAGGGATTTTTCCTGGAAAAGGGAATCGAATCACACCAGACCACAGGGATCTATTCTTTGTCTTTTTTGACTCCCGCGTAAAGGGAGATTGCAGAAACAACACAACGTGCGCGATAAAAGCTCTGCGATTTTACATTTTTATTGCCGGGTAAATTTTCAAAAGGGGGTTTGAACCTTGGATTAAGGACCATGGGGCTAACCTCCATTAGGCGTTTGTTCTGGAATAAAGGTATCAGGGGCCAGACGTCAAGCCCTAACGGGGAAAGGTAAGATGTCTCGGAAGTGTTTTAAAGACCACACTATTCTAAGCTTCTGCTCCTTAGTTTTTTACTTCACCTCGAAGGACTGGGCTAGAAAATGCAACTGCTTTGTACTTGCTTCATCTTCGACTAGTCGCCCCACCCAAATTGAACTAGCATCAGTTGTCAGAAAAAGGGGCTTAAAAAAATTGGGAATTTCAAAATTGGCGCGAGTTAGCTTTTTCTTTTAGAGTTTGGAATGCTGTTTTTTGAGAAGGGTCCAAAAAAAAGGGACTCTTTCTTAAGCAACTCGGTTAGGGGAGCAGCTATGGAAAAAAATTAGCAAAAAGATCTAAAAAAACCTGCTAACCCACAAGGATCTACGGCATCAGCATTTTTTTGGGAGTTGAAAAATTTTTAATGCCGTTACTTTACTTTGGTCAGTCGAACCCCCTGGGATGACTACTGACCAAGAAATTTAAATTTCGATCTGAAAAATTGGCTTTTTAACATTTATTTTTAAAATTTGCTTCTTCAAGCTTCCAAGTACTGTATCAATCTTTCAGATTTGTCCACGTCTTCGGACTGACGATTAGTCGTCTAATAACCCCAAAATGCTTTACCTATCAGACCTCTAAAGATTTTGGGTCATATCTAGAGAAGTGATAGAAGATCGAATCCAAACCCATACGGGGGAAATGATAATGACCTGTGGGGGGAAAAAGCTTAACTCTTGGCTGTCCTCGTAAAGGGGAGGACGGGCCAAAACCCTTGAAAACAAGTCTAGGTCGAGAAGACTTTTTTATCTCCGTTTTGCGAAAAAGGGTCACCATACAGGAATGGGAAACGATCTGGAACGGTTTTTTCTTTAATTTCCCAAATCAATCACCGGGGCCCCAAGGGCCATCCTTCTTACACAAGGAAAACAAGGGCGCATTCCAGGTAAAATTGCTATGTGAAATAACTCCATCTTTGAGCTTTTTATTGATAAAGTTCCTCTGCGCAGCAACTGTGAATGAGGCATTCTGTACCAGGTATGTAAATAGGTCTAGTCCCAGTTCAAGTGGAATACGATGGGACAATAAGTCTTAACCCATCTTTCTCACGTAAGGCAATAGCTTTACACTTTGTTCAACAAGTCAAAAAACGCTTGACTTCTCTGGGAATCATAGGAGCTAAGTCTTCTCCTCAACTGGGAAACAGATTGATCCGGAGAAGGGGATGGGGTCCCCCCCCGGAAAATAGCACCACCCACGGGTCAGGTGACACTCATCCTGACTTGAAGGGGGAAAGGGATAGTAAAATAGGTCAACGGGGTTTATTTGCTCTGAGACAACACTGGCCCCAAAGGGTGTTAGAAAGGAGTAAATGGATCTTACTGCCTTTTACAATTTTTAAGGAAGGTTAAACAAATAAACCTTTGACCTTGCAGAATCACTGTCAACAGGACGGAACCCCATCTGGAACTTAGAACAACAACAGACACTCTAGTGAGAGCACTAGCCGCAACAGAGACGTCTTTCTGCAAACGGCTGTACATAAACAAAAGGGCATTACAGTTCCAAGAACGTTTCTGAAAAGGCATCCCCTGGGGAAAACTACAACTCGAACAGCAGTCATTGCAGGGGTAGGCTGTGCACCAAGGCAGTCTGATGCCTCGGGCACTTAGGGAACGGCACACTATCCTCAAGTCTGAAGGTATAGGTGGGAAAACTAAGGGGTGACAGAATTACCAGGCCTGACCGCTTGGGTAAAGCACTGGAAATGCATGGCTTGTAAGGACTTAATGCTACATCATACTCTGAGCATATGACAATTTCTGACCAAGCTGTAACCCCAGAATGGAACGATTAAGTCTTATTTGGGGTGCCACGGTACGGGTCAGCACAAAGCGAAGTCTCGCCCTGGGAACAAAACCCAGAAGAAGGCACCAGGAAAGTAACTGGCGACAACAAAAAAACAGCAGTAAAGTCTCTGCCCTTTTATAAAGGTGGCGAAACTGACCCGGACCCAAAGAGAACCAGCACTCCACCCCGGGAAGGTTACAGTAGTTGGTTCAACGAGGAGGATACGTCAACCGCTTCCTTTAAAAAACTAGACCTAAGATATTAACTTGGGCCCCCAGAGTCCCCTGAAACAGAACGGGGGATTAGGAAGAAGCTTGTACTAAGGGCCAAACGTTTTCATTAGAACTCAAACAAACAGGAAGTTAGTTATCACGGGGAAAGCACTTTTACTTTATCCCCCAAAACCTCTACTCAGAGACGGTGAAGCCACATCACACAGGATTGTCATTCTCGGACTGCTTAAGGCTTCAAAGGAATTGTGAACGGGGAAAGGGGTACTCATTATCCTTACCCCCACCATGGGCGGTTTTTTACTGGGGGGCTCTAACCCCCCAATTGGAAGAATGACCCGTTCGATTAGACTGTGAACCACGCCCTCGTTCCCCCTGCTCTGCGGGTTGAACGGCCATGGGAAAAATCTAATACCGCATTTGAAAAAGCGCATTACACCCGATGTAAAAATGTCCATGAATTCTATGATGGTACAAAGGGAAGACTCGGGACCACACATACGAAAACCCCTTAGGGTAACTGACAAACAATTACTAGCAATGGCCACGGAAAAACCACAATTTTTGCAAATTATTTGACTGTGGGGTTTCTGTACGACATGGGTTTACGGGGAATGAACTCTTAAAACTTGCTTTGGATGATGAGCGTGAGTGATTGCGGTTGAAGGTTTGGTTTGTACACAAACTAAAGAGGTACAGGGTTGGACAAGGGTTTGGCATAGACCTACGATAAGGGAAGGGTCCCTCGGGGCACAAATTTTTTTACATGGATTAGAGCTTTTAAATGGGCCCCCTATTACATCTAGCGACTGAATTGTACACATACTTAATTCGTGGCTTATTGTTTAACGCTCCAAATGCAGCAACGGCAAACCACAAGGCTGGTTTTCACTAGTTAAATTCTTGAATTTTTTTTCCCGTTTAACAAAAAGGGGCATTTGGTTTTTTGAACGGAGGCAAAAACCCCCTAATACTCTTCTGGTCTCGGGGCTGTGCAAACTAAATTTTTTGAAACAACGAACGGGGCGGGTTTCTGCACTGGTTCAAATAAATTTCGAATTAACTGTTTTAAATCTGCCACCTGGTCAATTTGAAAGTCCTTCAACGAATTAATTTAAATACTTTGAGGCAGCTGAAGAACGGGGTAGACTCTCCTTTTCCATACTTTTTTAAAAACCCCCAGATGGGGGACCACAACTGAAGCGTCGCTCTGGCTCAACGGGAGTAAACCAACCCTCAAGGGTTTTCTGGGTCCCTTGAAAAAAATGGGATAGCATCATAAAAGGTCACCCAGTGAAGTTACGCAGGCCAAATCTGAGTAGTCCACGTTTGATACGGATTACTCGAATTTTGGGCTGACAAATTAAGGTTGACTAGCAGCAATGCTGAAGCATCGTAAGAAAACTTTAGACATGTTTGCAAATGTAAAAACTAAAATTTTGAGAACGAGAAAATGATAACGAGGAACACAAACACAGTAAATTTTAAAGGAAGAAAATGTTTAAAATTTGCATAATAATTTAAAAAGACAATACACATAACAAAGAACTCAACAAGAATAATATGGGGGAAATTTAAAAAACACTGAAAATCAAAAGAAATTTTTTTTCTTTTCTCAAATCTAATATCTCAACTTTTTCTTTAAATTGAATAAATGCACAGTATTTTCTTTACTTTTTAATCAACAAGGAAAATACCAATAAAAAAAAAAATGGACTCAAAAACTTGTGAAAAATTAAAAAAAACACAAAATTTGCAAAAAAAAATTAAAAGACAGACAGAATAAAATATTTGCACAGAACAGAGCATAAGAAACTGCAAATGTAAAAACTGATTGCACAACACTGCATAAAATTTTACTGCAAAACTTTTTAGCAAAACAATATTTTTCACAAAAAATTTTTTGCAAAATAGCAATGGGCAAAATAAAAAATTAAACACACAAGAAAAGAAATAACAAGGAAGAACACTTAACTCTTAACTGCCTTAAAAAAACAAGCAAAAGAACAATTTTCTTTTAAAAAGGGGAAAATTAAAAATGCACTAAAAGTGAATTTTTTTCAATAAAATATAAAAAAAAAAAAAAAAGGGCAAAAAAAAACACACAACAAAAAAAACACAACACTTTTCAGGATGAGAACACAAGGGAATAACAAAAACCAGTACAGAATTTTTTTTGCAATGAAACTTGATTTTTTAAAAATTCGAAAAAATTTATTTTCTTGCTTGGTCTTTTTAAAAATGGCACATTGTCGTGGAAATAAACAAATTAGACACTGGCTAAAAGAAAGAATATGAAAAACAAAATGTTCAACACACAGGGAACAAAATAAAAATACCAAATGCTAGGAAGAAAAAAAAATATAAAAGACAACACGAGTTGTTATGCAAATAGGGATAAAAATTTTCTGAAAATACTTCCGGAAAAACTGAAACTCTAGGGATTCTGAATGTTTTAAAAACAAGTTCTATATTGCCTATTTAATTTTTGTTGTCATAAAAGTTTTTAAAAAAAGGGGGGGGAAAAAAAAAATGGGGTAAGTTTGGGGGGTGGGGGGGGGGGGGGGGGGGTTTTTTTCCGGGGGGTTTTGGGTCGGGGTTTTGGGGGGGGGGGGGGTTTTTTTTGGGGGGGGGGGGTTTTTTTGGGGGGGGGGGGGGGGGGGGGGGGCCCCGGGGGGGGGGGGGGGGTTGGGGGAAGGGGGTTGGGGGGGGGGGTTATGGGGGAAGGGGCCCACAAAAAAAACACTGCCCAAGATAAAAAAAACCCGGTTAAAAAACCCCCGAAATTAACCCCCCAAAATAAAAGGGGATTTAAAGGGAAATTTTAATCCAACGATAAAACATAGGGCGTCGAGTAAATGGGGGAAACACCTTGGGATTCCCGTCTTCTTAAACCCTTCCAAAAAAAATTTTTTAAACTTCACACAAGAAGAGGGTAAAGCTGGCTTGGCAGGCAAAATAATTGGATGGAGTAGGCTAGGCTGGACTGGGCTCGGGTGTTCTGACTCCCCCACCACAGACTGGAAGCTGGCTTATTTTGCAAACTCGGGTCAACCCCTCGGGAGTAATGCAAAAAGCAGTTAACACTAATACAAAGAGACTGACCAGTGAATAATGTAGAAGCTGGTAGAGTAGCTGGCTTGAGGTAGCTGGATGGGGTGAACCTCGGTAGTCGGTAGGCCTACTGGTCACACGAAATGGCCGTCTTGCTGGTCGACAATTTTATCTCCAGAAATCGCTGTAATCGTCAGAATTACAGGCTCACCGCTGTCACCATTTATCGTAAGGGTTCTTGAATGGAGATTTCGTAGGATAAGGTAGACACACTTGTAGGATGGTAGGTGTATTGTCAGACTGAGATGAGAGATGGAGCCCGGTGCCAAGCCTGTTCACGTTCTGTAGGTCTGCCGCCGAGTGAGACCGGGACAGAGGAATGGGCCTCCTCGTGAGCAACCCGTGACGTCACACAAAGCCAAAGGCCTACGAGGGATCTCGTGTCTAAAGCACAGGGATGATACTAATATGCTATGCTATATAATACTGGGAATACAGGGATCAGCAACTATGCTGACAATGATACTAGGATCTGCATGAGGCTGTCATCTGCTGAGGACGCGGTTAACTTCCAAGAAGATATAAACAAAGTTTTCCAGTGGGCAACGGTAAACAATATGATGTTCAATGAGGACAAATTCCAACTACTCCGTATGGAAAACTGGAGGAGATAATAACTAGAACAGAGTATACTACTGACTCCGGCCATACAATAGAGCGGAAAAATGATGTAAGGGACCTGGGAGTAGTAAAGTATGTCTGAGGATCTCACTTTCAAGGATCACAACAGTGCCACGATCGCACGTGCAAAGAAAATGATAGGACGGATAATGAGAACGTTCAAAACGAAAGATGCCAAGCCAATGACGATCCTTTTCAAATCACTTGTTCTCTCTAGGCTGGAATACTGCTGTACATTAACATCTCCATTCAAAGCAGGTGAAATCGCAGATCTAGAGAGTGTACAGAGATCCTTTACTGCACGTATAAGTTCTGTCAAGCACCTTGTGGCATGCAAAGAGTACGTAACCTTTATTCGGCGCATGGACACACCCTCATTTACAGGCTATCTCCCCCAACCAGCGAACCAGGTTGCTAAGAGTTGGTGATGGGGCCCCATCGTTCAACTAGTGACCAGGTTCTAGCCAATAAGAAGGTGGGATTGGCAATCGCAGAGGTTATGTGGATACCGCTCTCCTGTCTGCCCTTGTCATTCCCATTCTAGAGCTGGTTGAGCACGGTCTGCTATCTTGTGGCTTCTATTTCTGCCTTGCTTACCGTGACGTGCACTATACTTATTACTGTACATAGTGTACATATTGCTGTTCTAAATTGGTGAAGGATAATATAAGTCTAAACTTTTTCTGCTGTGTTTCTTTTGCTCCCATTACACCTGGGATAACAGGCCTTTGAAATCCTAGGTTGTAATACACCTTAACTACTGGGAACGCTTGGAAGCACTTGACTTGTACTCGTTGGAACGCAGGAGGGAGAGATATATCATAATCTACACTTGGAAAATCTTGGAAGGAATGGTCCCAAATCTGCACACAGAAATCACTCCCTACGAAAGTAAAAGACTGGGCAGGCGATGCAAAATGTCCCCAATAAAAAGTAGGGTCGCCATTGGTACACTAAGGGAAAACACCATAAGTGTCCGGGGCCCAAGACTGTTCAACAGCCCCCCCATCAAGCATTAGGGGAATTGCCAATAAACCCCTGGCTGCCTTCAAGAGAGAGCTGGACAGATACCTAAAGTCAGTGTCGGACCAGCCGGGCTGTGGCTCGTACGTTGGACTGCGTGCGGCCAGCAGTAACAGCCTAGTTGATCAGGCCCTGATCCATCGGGAGGCCTGGTCATGGACCGGGCCGAGGGGGCGTTGATCCCCGGAATAACCTCCAGGTATCTTAAACTCTCAGTTACAACAACTACTAACCCTTGCTCCTACCCAATCGAAACCTGCCCCCATCCCACAACTTTCCTCTGCCTCCATCCTTCACAGCACAGAATTGCAATAGAAGTGAACCAATTAAAAACAACAACCCTTCAAAAATACTGGTGGCAAGGCATTGGTAAATGCAGATGGCATTACAAAACAATGAATAAACAGTGGCAGAGAACAAACCAAACGTAATTTACTTAAATCCCTAAAATACGGATCAAAGTAAGCTCTCAGCGTTTATATAACTTTAAGTAACTTATACATAACCTAACATGGAAAAACTACACGACACACATAATGAAAGACAGGAAAATAAGCATGAGACCACAAATAAATTTGGGAAAAGAGTAAAATAAAAGGAAAGCGTCTTTTAAAAAATTGCTGACAAAAAAAAAAACAGTTAAAAACCCCCAAAAAAAAAAAAAGAAAAAAAAATTGGAAAACCAAAAAAGGGTTAAAAAAATTGGAAAGGGACACATGTAAATGGGTAGCATTTGTGGCTATCAATGAGAAGAATGAACGTCCCTTCTGGCGGGAAAAATCACAAAAAAAACAAACCCAAAAATTTAAAAGCAAAAAAAAAAAAATGGAAAAAACCGGCAAAAAAAAATTTTTAAAGGGGCCCCTGCCCAAGGTATCAAAATTGGTTAAAAAAAAAAAAAAGGCTATAAAAATACCCAATACGAATAAAAGGGGACTTTCCTAGGGGGAAAGGCAACCCCCCAGTATGGTGAAGACGCACCCTGCAAAACCAAGTCTTAGTATATAAAGACGTCACTAGAGAGGAAGGAAACCCGCCAGTATGGGGGAAAAGGGCCCCACTCTGAACAACAAGTTTAAAATTTTGAGGAAAACGTTTTTGTGGGTATAAAATTTATTAGTTTCAAAAAAAACCCCTTTATGTAAATGTCTTTTCCCTTCACAAATTTTTGGGCCCAATTCACCCACTTCCCTAGCCCAACTACCAATGAACGGGCCCAAAGAATATATAAGGTCCCTTTGGGAGAAAATGGAAATAAAAAAATTTCAGATTGTTTAACTTGTTTGAATTTTCACCCAAATTAATGGAAAGTCCACTCTTTAAAAAGAAGGAAAAAATTCCCGTAACGAAAATTTAACAGGGGATAAAGGCTTCTCAATTTTAACCACCCGAATGTTTGAGAATGACGTGAAAAAGGCACTATTTTTTGTAGTTTACAGGAAAGTTTTAACGCAGTTTCCCCTTTCCCCCTCTTCCCCCTGTTTCTCACTTCTCTTCCTAGAGTTTTGATACGCTGAAAAAAGGGAAATTATTGTATACAGTTAAAAGAAAATCTTAGGGGAAGATAAAAGAGGTAAGAAAGCACAGAGTTTTAATTTTTTTCTTGATTTATATTAACCACCCTAGCGTAAATTGAACGCTGGGGGCCCCCCCACATAAAAAAAACCCTTTAGGGTTGTAACTTAGAAAGTTAAAAAAAAAAATAAAAAGCATTTAGGGGGGGGAAAAGTTATTAATTGCAAATTTGTCGGTGCTGTTTTTACCAGGGGTTTTTGGGGTTACGATGATAGCACTTTTCCCCTCCCCCCCGCCCAAGTTAAATTTGGGAGAGGTAAATAGGCGGGCCCTCCCTCTGTGATGTTTTTTTTAAAACTGTTTTTTAAATGTGGGGGTGAGCAAAAATTTTTTCCCAAATTGTCATGTGATAAGTTTAAAGTGGAAGGAAATGGAAGATGGAGGTAGCATGGAGAGGTAAAGTTTCATATATGCCTTAAATTTTACCTTTTTCCGGGTTTTCCCTTGATTCTTCCAGTCCCCCGGCCCGGACCTGGGGCCTTTTAAACTCCCTTGGTCAGTGGGGTTGGTGCAAAGGCCAGCGCGAAAAAGCACTTTTCCGGCTCATAGGAAACTCGTTTGCAGAAAATTTAAAGAATCAAACAATGGTCCCTTTTAAAAGGGTTTTTAACAGTTTTTTTTCCCTTTAAAAATGTTTTGCTTTTTAACTTAAGAAGTGGATAGGGGTGGGAATTTCCCAAAACTTTCCCCCTTTTTTGGGTTTCTTTCTCCCTAAGGGGAAGGTTCCTTGCTCCCCTAGGGGGGGTCTTGTTAAAGGGAATTGGACCCTGTGTTTAAATTTCACGGAACGAGCCAAAAAGTTTCCACCCCCCCCCGGGTGCGGTTTTAAACCCCTTTTCGGGTTTAGCGCCCCACTAAAAATTAATTTAAAAAATGATGTTTTTTAAAAAAAAAAAAAATTTTTTTTAAAAATGACTTGAGAACGATTTTAATGTTTAACTGTTGATGCATTTTATGAAGACTGATTTTTTAACCCACAAAGTAATACGTTTTGAGTCTAAAATTTAAAAACCTGTTGTGAGCCCTACAAAGTTTTCCCCCTGTTTGGCCCTAAAAAAGGTATCCTGTGGGGATCTAAAAAAGTTTTTTTGTTGGGGAGTCTACGTATACTGTTTGAGTCTACAAATATATCCTGCCCCCTTACAAGTATACTTTTTTGTGAGTTTTAAAAGTAAAAGGTTTGGGTCTACAAGTTATATTTTTGTGGGGTCCTACAATTTATACTTTTGTGAGTCTTACAAGTATATTTTGGTGATTTTACAATTTATACTGTTGGAGTCTACAAGTATATGTTGTGGGGTCTACAAGTTACTGTTGTGAGTCTACAAGTATACTTTTTGTGAGTTTTCCCAAGTTTTTTTGTTGTGAGTTACAAGTATACTGTTGTGGGGTCTAAATTTTAAACGGGTTTGTGGTTTCTACAATTTTTAAAACTGTTGTGGGTTTCAAGTATACTGTTTGAGTCTAAAAGTTACTGTTTTTGAGTTTTACAAGTATATGTTGTGAGCCCTAAAAGTATACTGTTGTGAGGTCTACAAGTTTACTGTTGTGGTCTACAAGTATCCTTTTGTGTGTCTAAAAGGGTACGGTTTTTGAGTTACAAGTATACTCGGGGGATCTAAAAGTAAATTTGTTGTGGGGTTAAAAGGATACTGTTGTGAGGTTACAAGTTTACTGTTGTGAGTCACGTTACTTTTGTGGGGTCTCAAGTATCTTTTTGTGATTTCTAAAAGGGTTAAAACTGTTGTGATCTAAAAGTATCCCGTTGTGAGTCTACAAGTATAACTGTTGTGGTTACAAGTATTACTTTTTGGAGTCTAAAATTTTTATACTTTTGTGGGGTCTAAAAAGTATACTGTTGTGGTCTCCCAAGTAAAACTTTTGTAAAGTTCCCAAAGTTTTTAACTGTTGTGGTCTACAAAATTTCTGTTGTGAGTCTCCAAGTAATTTGTGAGTTTTACAATTTATACTGTTGTGAGTCTAAAAATTTATAGACTGTTGTGAGTCTCCCAAATTTATACGGGTTGTGAGTCTACAAGTTACTGTTGTGAGGTCTACAATTTTATACTGTTGTGGTCTAAAAGGTATGGGCCCTGTTGTGAGTTACAAGTATACTTTTGGAGTTACAAGTATATGTTGTGAGTCTACAAGTTTTTTTTTTTTTAATTTGGGTTTTGTGAGTTTTCATTTTAATATGTTGTGAGTTTTCAAGTATACTGTTTTTTGAGTCTAAAAGTTTTCTGTTTTTGAGTCTAAAAGTAAAAGTTGTGGTCTACAAGTATACTTTTGGGAGTCTACAAGTTAAAAATTGTTGTGAGTCTATAAAAAAAAGATGTTTTTTAGTTACAATTTATACTTGTTGTGAGTTACAAGTTAGACTGTTTTTGAGTCTACAAGTATGGGAGTGTTGTGAGTCTAAAAGTATACTGTTGTGAGTCTACAAGTATCTTTTTTGGGTCTAAAAGGGTAAAATGTTGGAGTTAAAGTTTTTACTGTTGTGATTTACAATTTATCCTGTTGGGGAGTCTAAATTATCTGTTTGTGAGTTAAAAAAGTATACTGTTGTGAGTTAAAAAGTAAAACCGTGTGCCTAAAAGTAAACTGTTGTGGGGTCTACAAGTATGACTGTTGTGGTTCTCCCAAGTATAGACTGTTGTGATTTCTAAAAATTTATGACGTTGTGGCTACAAGTATGCCCTGTTGGAGTCTACAAGTTTTACTGTTGGAGTTTTCAAAGTATATGTTGTGGTCTAATTTTATACTTTTTTGGGGGGGGGGTCTAAAAGTATACTGTTGGGGAGTCTACAAGGTAAAATTGTTGTGAGGTTTTTCAAGTTTTTACTGGGTGGTCTAAAGTAATTTTGTGAGTTAAAAGTATACTGGGGAAAACTTTTAAAAGTTTTTACTGTTGTGAGTCTACAAGTTTAGTTGGGTTTTTGACCCTAAAAGGGTTATAGACTTTTTGGAGTTACAAGTTTTGCCCTGTTTTGAGCTACAAGTATAGACTGTTGTGGGGTTTTACAAGTTTTAAAATGTTGTGGGGCCTAAAATTTTGGGGGACTGTTGTGGCCTAAAAGGGTATAGACTGTTGTGAGCTACGGGTTTTAACTGTTGTGAGTCTACAAAAAGGGGAGGGTTGTGGTCTACAAGTTTTAGACTGTTGGGGCCCTACAATTTTGTCTGTTGTGAGTCTAAAAGTAGGGTCTTTGAAAGGTTACGGGTTTTTGACTGTTGGGGGGTTTCTAAAATTATAGATTTGTTTGGGGTTTTAAATTTTTAGACTTTTTTGTGAGCCCCAATTTTTGAGGTTGTGATTTCTAAAAGGTTGTTTTTGTTGAAAGGGTTTTCGGGGATAAAATGTTGTGGGGTCATATTTTGCGGGGTGAGTTAAATTTTTGTTTTTTGGGGTGGTTAAGGTCAAAATTTTGGGTTGAATTACAAGAAATAGCCTGTTGTGAGTCTCAAGTATAGATTTTGTGAGTCTACAAGTATAGACTGTTGTGAGTTAAAAGTTTAGACTGTTTTTTGGTTTTTTAAAGTATAGACTGTTGTGAGTCTACAATTTGTTTTGGGTTGGGGAGTCTACAATTATGGGACTTTTGGTGAGTCAAAAAAGTATGACTTTTGTGAGTCTACAAGTTTTGACTTTTGTGGGGTTCTACAGTTTTTAGCTGTTGTGGGGTTACAATTTATAGACTGTGTGGTCAAAAAGTTTTATGGTGTTGGGGAGTCTACAAGTATAGACTGTTGTAAAATCTCCAAGTTTTGATGTTTTTGAGTCTAAAAGTTAAGACTGTTGTGAGTCTACAAGAAATTGGACTGTTGTGAGTTACAAGTTTTAAGAGGATTGTTAGTTTTCAAGTATAAACTGATATTGTGAGTCTACAAGATTTGACTCTGTAATTACAAATTTCCCCATTTGGACTAACCCCCATTTTAAATTTGGGGAATTGATGGTTTCCCAAAGCAGAAAAGGGGAGAATGCCTTTTAATAAGTTTTCAAACTCTCTCTCTGAAAAATGGAAAAAAAAATTAAAAAATTTTTGGGTTTACGTAACAAAGTTTTTTTAGAAAAAATTTCCCCCTTTTAAAACCCCGGCTAAAAATTTCCTCCTGATTTCGGGAAAAACAAAAAACCCAAATTTGTAATTTCTTAAACAAATTTTGATTTGCTTTTAAATTTAGGGGAAAATTTCCCTCCCTTTGATAAGTTTAAAAACCCCTAAACTCCGGTATTTTAAATCAGATCAGTTTTTGGATTGAGTTTTGGGTGTGAAAGTTTTGTATCTAAAAAAATTTTTTGGGAAAATTTTTTTTGTAGTTTTCAATGCTACCGGTTTGTGAAGGTTTTAATCTTTAAAATTCTTAGTGGAAATCTGTTTTAAAACCTTTAAGGGCTGTTGCATTTTTACAGAAACCCGCTTGATAAGTATTGGAAAGAGAAAAAAGAAAAGAAGGAGGGAGGGGGAAAAAACGGGTTAAGGAGAGGAAGAGAAATAAAAATAGAGTGAGTGAGGAAGTAGGAAATAGTGAAGAAAGAGAAGGGAAAAAATTTGGGAAGAAAAAATTTTGGGGAAAGGATAAGGAAAAAAACTAAAGGAGGGGGAAAGCAGGGGAAAATGAGAGAAAGTAAAAAAAGGAAGAGGGAAACAAAAAAGAGGAAAAAGAAAGAAGAAAAAGAGAAGGCCCAGAAAACTGGCAGCAAGATGAAAAAATTTTGTTTGGAAAAAAAACCTTCCTTTTTAATTTAAAACCCCGGGAAAAATTTTGCGATAAAAAGGGAGAGGGAAAATTACTGTTGGACTGATATAAAGCTTTGTGTGTGTTTTGGTGGTGGTGGTTGTGTGTGTGTGTTTTGTGTGTGTGTGTGTGTGTGTGTGTGGTTTTGTGTGTGTGTGTTTTGTGTGGTGTGGGGAAAGAGAGGGGGGGGGGAGGAAGTTGTTTGGTGGGAAGTAAGAGGGGGAAGGGCAAATCCCCCTCCTTTAAAACCCACTTTGCCCCAACTTGGCATTTAAATGTCTATATATATGGGGGGAAAATGCTTGGCATATTTGGGTTCACCCCCAGCCCCGGAGGACTGGGGGAAAATTTCCCACCCATCTTTGTTTACAGGTGCCTTTTATTCATGTTTTAGGTTTTTTTTTTTCTGTAAATATGAAATTTTGGGTTTATTTTTTTAAATTTTCAAATAGAAAAAAATTTAAAATTATAGGGGGTGGTAGGAGAAAAAAAATATTAAAAACGCCCCGGGAAAACCCTTTTGAGTTTCTCTGGGGTACTTTTTATTGTTTTTCCCTCTGAGGTGGGGCCCCAAATTCCAGCTATAGAGGTGGTACAAAATATATATATATATTTAATATTATATATTTATATATATAAAATTATATAAAATTTATAAATATATATAATTTTATATATATATTTTTTTTAATATTTTGGGTTGGGCCCAAAGCTAACGGGAAACCCCCAAAGTACAGAGGTCTGTTGTAATTTAAAAAAGCGCCCTGAGGGAAAGCCACTTGTCCCCTGGAAGGATGGAAAGCAGATTGCTGGGAACTACACCTGTGCTGCCAAAAATTGGCAGACACCACTTCCCCAAAACCCCGTAGTGGAAGGGGGTGGAGCTGCCAGCCACAGGGGACCCGAAGACCCCGAAAATATGAAGACCCCCCCTTGCTAAAACTTCATTCCAATAGGGTGGGGAAGACCCTTTGGGAAAGCAGGGGGAAAAAAAGTGTGTTTTAAAAGTTCCTAAAAGAGGGGGGTTTGAAAAGTTTAATTCAAAAAACCAAGGACCACGGGGGGACCAGTTTCCTCTTTCAGAGACTCAGTGTTGAAATCCAGAGAGGAAATCCCCTGAGCATTTGGGCATGGGCCCCCCGCGGGAGTGGACGAATTCGAGATGTAGCTTGAGTTACCCTTTTTTGTTTTACTTTTGGTTTTATTTTTGTTGAATGTTTGGCCAAAAGAAATTTTTTCTTTAAATTTTTTTTTATATTTATATAAAATATATATATTTATATATATATATTATTTATATTTATTAAAATTTATATATAATATATTATATAGTATATATATATTTTATATATATTATATATTTTTATATATATATATTTATATTTTATATATTAAAATATTATATATATATATTTATATATAGGGAAAATACCACCCCTAGAATGTTCTGGGGGCCCCTGATCCTCAGAGAAAAGAATAAGTTGTTAAAAGAAAACCCAAAGGGTTTTCCCCAAAGCGTTTGAGAATTTTTTCCTTCCACCCCCTATATTTCATGTTTGTTTTTAAAATATTATATATATATATATATAAAATATATATTTTTATATTATATATATATTATTTATATATTTTATATATATATAAAAATATAGGGTTTTTTTTTAATATATTTATAAAATGGGGTTGTAAAAAAAGTAAATGCTAGGGTGTTCGGGAGGGGGGGTTGGGGGTTTTATTATGGGGAAACAAATACAAAATGGGAAATTTACCCCAGTTACTTTTTTTCTGATGATACTGTGCTTATGGGAAAAATTTTAAAAAAAAAACTGCAAAGGTTGTTGGGAAAGAGTTTTGGGGAAAGGGTTTTAAAAGGGAGAAGTTTAAAAATGAAAAATAGAAAAAAAGTAAGGTGATGAGGGTATTTAAATTTATTTAGATAAAAAAATTGGATATCAAAAAGGGGAGGAGGAGTATTTGGGAAAAAGTGAATGTTTTTTAGATCTTGGGGGGTTGACGGTCAGCGGATGGGGTTTAAAGAAGGATGAGGTTAAAATAGAAATTGGGTGTGGGAAAAGGGGGGAGAAGGTGCGTTGGGAGGTATATGTGGAGTCAAAAAACCCTTTTCTATGGAGCAAAAAAGGGAATTTTTGAAAGTATAGGTTTGTATCAACATTTTTTATATGGGTGTGAAGCTTTTTTGGGGGTAAATGCAGCAGGGGAGGGGGACGGTTGGAGGCAAGGGGAAAGTCCTGGGCTAAGGGCAATGTTTTGGTGTAAAATTATGCAGAAAAAATTTTGGGGTTTTTGGCAAATTAGGAAAAAGGGTGGAGTTTAAAAAAAGTATTAGTCAGGGGCCCGAAGAGGGGTTTTTTGAGGTGGTTTTGGGCATTTTTGAGAGAATGGTTCAAAATAGAATTACATGGGAGAACATTTAAAAAATTTTTAGGGGGAAAGGAAAAGGGGGGGTAGGGGGCGTCCTCGAAAAAATTGGGGAAAGGGAAAGGGGGAAAGGGGGTTTTGTGGAGGGGGCTTGGGGCTTCCCAGGGAGGGCGTGCCGGGGAGCATGTTTGGAGGAGGGGAATGGGGAAAAAAATGGTATTTGGGACTTTAAGAGCTGTTGGAATGTGAGGGTGTGGAGTGTTTTTCACCAATTGGGAGGTCCTCTAAAAGGGATTCTTAAATACCTCCAGAGGCCATCCCAGGGGACCAGATGTTGGCTTGTGCTTTGGCTGGGTTAGTTTCTTACTGCCAAGCAGCAGAAAGAAGGGAGGGTAGTGGGTTTCCCCGGGTGAACACCCTCTGTTTAGAGAATTCATGTTCTCCCAAACAAAAAAATCCCAGGGTTTGGGTGTAGCGGCTGAAAAAAAGAAGGGAAAAAAAACTGGGGAACCCATCCCCCAAACTTGGCAAGACAGCTTCCTCCTTTCACCTTTTAATTAAAGGGAATTTTCTAAAATCAAGTTTGACTACGGGCCTTGTCTTCGGTAGGGGCCCCGATGAAGGCCCTTGCCGCAGAGCTGCCCCTTCACTGCCTTTAGGCCCCAAAGCCAAATTGGTTTGGGTAGAAAAATTTGGGAGCTTCTAGGGAAAGTTTCTTATTGCTCCTTTGGCAACGAGACGGCGGGGGGAGTTTACCAACCCGCCCAAAGGGTTTGAATTTCCCCATCATCCCCTTTTTTTTCAAAGCACATAGTGAGCTCCAAAAAAAAAGGTTTTTAATTTTTTTCTGGGGTTCGCCCAGCCAGGCAGTTTTTTGACGAAAGTTGTTTAAATTTGGTGAGAAATTGAGCAGATTCACCGAGTTTCTGGATTTCCCTCTCCTTGAGGTGTGAGGTTTTGAATTCCGGGGGTAACCTCCTGCAGATCTTCTGGAAATGACACAAACGCCCCCCCCCCCCCCCCCCCCCCCCTTTTAGTTCGATTCTGGCAAAAATTTAAATTTTTCAGTGATGGGCTTCCTCAGGGGTTTTTGTTGAAGGCCCATGGGGTTTTCCCCCGGGGGGTGCTTGTCTCTTAGTGCTTGGGCCGTATCTCATTCTTTGGGGGCTTTCGTGCGCCACTTGGGAATTTTTCTGATTGCTCCACGTGTTACCTTCTTTTTGATTTTTTTCTAAACTGTGCGCCCCCAAATTTTTTCGTTTTCGGGGGAAAAATTTTTTTGGGTCTTTTCTCTGTGATTCCTGGGGATGATGGGGGGAGGGACACAATTAAACCGTTTTGGGTAGCTGGGGCACTTTCCTTGTTTAATGATGTGGGGTTTGCCCGTTTAACCCCGTCTTTCAAAGGGGCTGCAAACAGACAATGCCCAAAAGGAGTAGGTTTTCGCCAAAGCTTGGATGGTTTCCCTTTGGGGTTCTAAGTTGGTGGAACGTCCCTTCCCCCTGCTTAAGAAGGTCTGTTTAATTTCCCTGCTGCCTTTTGGGCGAGCCCCTTTAGGGGGTGTTGGGGGGTAGAGTTTTTTTCTAGCATTTGGTTTGAATGCAAGTGAGGAAGTTGCCATTTGGGAAATTTTTATTGCGTGGGGGGCCCCCCCCCCCGGGCTGCTCTCTGCTGGGGGCTTTGTGATCCCCCCACACCACTGGGGTGCACGGAAAGCGGCCCATCCCTGTTGCGTGCTCGAAACTTCCCCAACCTGAAAAATGCCTTTCTTTCAGTTTGGGGGGCCCCTGTTTCCCTGGCTTTGGGGCGGGGTGGCTGCATCATCTGCCATACCCCCCAAAAATGTGTGGTAAACCCCGGCTGAAAGGGGAAAATGGCACTTTGGGACTTTCCGAAAGTGGTTTATTTGGGCGTGGTGGTTGGAGGAGAGGGGTTTTTTCCCCTCCTTGTGGTGGGGGTGGGGGGAAAGGGGGGTTGGGAAAATGTGTGACCGAGGCGGAAATGGGGACTCCTACCTCCCCGGAAAGTCACTATACACCCCAATGCGTCACTATACACCCCCTTTGCTCTGTTTAAAAGCCCCCCACCGCTTTTACCTACAAAATGCTTATGCGCATATCATTTCACATGCTAAAAAACTAAAACACTATATACGCTTTACACACGGTGAACAAAACACTTCATTGTTGTTTACGAGCACACGGTGTATGAGCTCCTGTTTGGGGAAGGGAAAGGGGAGAGAAAGTTTTGCCCCTCAAAACCCCCGCCCCTCCTCCCAAAGAGGCCCCCCCTCCCGATCCCCCTACCTACAGGTTTGGGTTTCCCCCCACTTGAATTCAGGGTAACCCCAAAAACCTTTTTGATTCTGAAGGGGAAAAGACAAAATGCAGAGTCTTCGGCCCCTTTCCCCAAAACCCCAAACAAAGCAGTTTTTCACACACCCGCCCGGTTTTGATAATCCCGGTAAAGGGGTTTTTTGGGTTGGACGATTGGGCCAAATCCCCGAGGGGGTTTCCCCCGTTCCCCTCTGGAACACTACGACAAGGGTCCCAAATGCACTAGAAGACAAAAAGAATGCCAAAATGTAAATATACGGGCTTTGCAAAAACCTTCGGGCAAGTGTGCCATGGCGTAATTTGGCACCCCAAAAAGCGCGCTAAAGGGAAAATCAGGAAAATCCCGGGCGAGGGGTCTATAATTTCCTCACTAAAGAACACAAAAGGGAGCGTCAACGGGGTAAAATCCGGGGGCAACTCGGTGAAAAGCTTTGTTTCCCCAAGGCACAGTTTCTAGCTCCCATCTTGTTTTTTTCATTCAATCCGACCTTTTGAAAAGGATGTCAGCCCCAGCAACCGTGTCTTCCTTTGCAGATGACACCCGAATCTGCTTTACAGTGTTTCCATTGCAGGCACTGCAAGGCTCCCGGCGGACATCAACCCCAAAACTTTCAAATGGGCTGCAGAAAAAAAATTTTGAAGTTTTACCGATGGAAATTTTTAATTAATCAGATTGGGTAAAAAATGAGGAAATTTTTAAAACTTCCTCGAGTTTCAAACAAAATTTTTGGCCAAAAATAGAGCGAAACCCCAAAAAGTCCAAAAAACCGGGGGTGATTATGTCGGAGGTTTCACCCCTTTAGGACCCTAAATTGTATCAAAGCATCTGCTAAAAAAAATGACAGGAGGATAATGAGAACCCCTTTAAAACTGGGGGCCAAGCCCCTGATGAACTCTTTCAGGTCATTTTTCTATCTAGGCTGGAATATTGCTGCACTCTAACAGCACCCTTTTAAGGCAGGTGAAATTGCCGACCCAGGGAAAAAAGTTTCAGGGGAAATTTCACGGGGCGCATAACGGGATAAAAACCCCCCCAATTACTGGGAGCGCTTGAGGTTTTTAAACCCTTTATTCCCTGGAACGCAGGAGGGGAGATTTCAGGGTTATATACACCCGGGGAAAAACCTAGAGGGGGCTATTAAAAAAAATTGACCGGAAAAAACCCCCTCACTAAAAGCAAAAGGGCTTGGGGAGACGGGTGACCCCTTTTTCCCCAAAGAAAAAACAGGGGTTTTCACTAGCCGTTTTAAAAGACCATACAATAAATTTTCAGGGGCCCGAGACGTTCAACCCGCCCCCAGACAAAATAAGGGGGGGGTTTTCCAACCCGCCCCTTTGGGGTTTTTCAAGCTGGCATGGACAAGCACCTAAAGTCAGTTTTCCCGATCCCGCCGGGCTGGGGGCTCGTACCCTTGGGGTTTTCGTGCAGCCGCAGCAAAAAGCCCGGTTTTATCAGGCGCTGATCCACCAGGGGCCTTTGGGCCCCGGGGGGGCCCCGGGGGCATTGACCCCCCAAACCCCTCTCCCGGTTTAAAATCCAGGTAATTTATATATATTTTATATTTTATATTTATATTATATATTTTATATTATATTAAAATATATATATATATATAGATAGATAGATAGATGATTGATGAAGAAAAGTTTTCAGAAGGGTTTAAGGATACATGTTGATTAAAGGTTGGCATTTTATGGGACATGTTGTTACCCTGGGGTATCATGTTATAAGGCGAAAATTTCATCTAGCTCCTCAGAGCTGGGGGAAATTTTTGCCCCCAAAAAAAAGCAGGGATTACCCCTTTGAACAGCCGCACTGAGCCCCTGGAACAGAAAACCCAGCTGCCCTGGGGTTTTTCCCTTTGTTAAACCCTTTATGAGTCTTTTCCCCAGCCTCCTTAAAGGGAAATTTTGGTGCATTCTTTCCCCATGAAACCAAGGGTCTCTGAGCCTATGGGAAAAAAACATATAGGGGGATGGGCAAGTTTCCCCCAAAATTTTTTTTAGACTTTTGGGAACCCCCCCTAAAGCTGGCAGCTGCCCCTCCTTTCCCCCCTGGTGTAAATTTGGGGATAGGTATCACCAAAGGGAGAGCCCTGTATAGTCCCAACCACCTGTTTTCCATCTGTCCGGCTTGAAGGGGTGATACCAAACGGGATTTCTTCTGGCTGCCATCAGATCTGAAAAGCTTGGGTGGCTCCCTTACTGCTGGAATCAGCGTTGTGAGCTTTCTCTTGATAATGTTATTAACTCTCATGTCTTGAAATCTTTCCTCGGATTTACGGCACACAAGACATGGTCCCCGAATCGTTTGCTGCTTCACTGCCACAAAATACACCGTGTTCGGCGAGAATAGGGCGGCAGTCGAAGGGGCAAAAACCATTGGAGGTCTGTGGGTTCGAGGGGGTTGCCAAGCTGGAGTTGGGAACATCCAAAGAAGTCCCCTGCATAAAGGGCTCTTACTGCCAGGAGGCAGGCTCTATCCTTCCCTGACACTCTCTGAAGCATTGTTGAGGCTATATTTTCCACTACTGGACCATCCTAGTGCGATTGTTTGTAGTTGTTGGGAGGAGCAGGTCTGGTTTCAGAGCCCGTTAGATTATCCCAGATCATGGCTCTGTCAATATATATAATGGGATAATATCTGTGTGTCCACACTGGCTGACACCTATATCCATCACAGTGTTTAGCGACAGGGAGGAGTACAAGATCAGCAAGTACAGGGACATAAGCCAACAGTATCAATTTGTCCCAGTGGGATCAGAGACCTTGGGATCATGGGGAAAAAATGCCACACGTTTCCTTAAAGAATTGGGTTCCAGACTCATCGACACCACCAGGGATCAAGGGCAGCCACTTTCATTTTTCCAGCGCCTCAGCATAGCCATCCAGGGGGGAAATGCTTGCTCATACTTGGCTTGCGTCAGGGCTTCGGAGGAGTGGAGGAAATTCATGATCTTTAATACATTGTACCATTGTATTCATGTTTATGTTTTCTGTAAATATATTCTGTTTATTAATAAATGTTCACGTAGAATTTTAAAATATAGGGGGTGGTAGGAGAAGAAAAAATTCAACAGGGTCCGGGAGGGAAACCCTTTAGTTTTTACCTGAGGACGATTTTGTCTTCTCTGAGGATGAGGGTCCCAGTCCAGCCATAGAGGGTTTCCTCTCTCTCTCTCTCTCTTCTCTCTCTCTCTCTCTCTCTCTCTCTTCTTCTAAACTATCTATCTATCTATATATATATATATATATATATATATATATATATATATATATATTATAATATATATATTGCAAAAAAACAAATGTGAAGAATAGAGAATTTCCAAGCGCTTTCGTGATACTGCATTATAATGGGTAGTCACGAAAGCGTTTGGATTCTCTATTCTTTCAGAGTGGTTGTTTTGCATATTTTGAATCACCTGTTTACTGTGATTTATTATAATTATATAAAATATTATATATAATAATATTATATTATATATAAATATAAATAATTATATATTTATATTTATATTATATATATAATAAAATGGAGACGTGAGAAAAATGCCTTTTTCCAAACCATTTTGGGGCGTAAGAGGTGACAAAAATACCGGTTTGCAAGGGGGGGGGATGGGGGGTTAGTAACGCTTCTCCTGAATAAATTACTAAATGTAAAAAGGAAAACTTGACGTTTTTTTTATTTTCCGGGTGACCTGCCAGCCAGCCTCGGCGGGTGTTGCTAGCTTGTGTCTAGAAAAATACCAGAGACATCTTACGTTTTTCATATACACACCTCACTCTTAAATAAACAAAAGAAACTGACCATGTCGAGCAGTTGGTGAGAGATTATGTACACTAAAGGTAGGTAGTGAGAATGTTGCCTCTGAACACCAAGATGGTAAACACAGGTGAAAAAAATACTCCACTGAGACCAAGATGTTGTAACAGAGAAGACGAGGTATGTTTGTGTACTGATGACATCGTCTTTAAATCTCTACTGCTTCTACTCACTTTTCTGTACTCGTCTGAAGAAGCCTACTGTGTAGGCGAAACGTTTCGGAATAAACATGCCTAACTGTTGCACATGTGTCTTATCAAGACGAGGTAGTTGGTATGTTAGCGCTGTCTTGGACTGTGCTGGTACACTGCCGGGTAGTAAGTAAGGGGAAACATTTACGAAGGAATATGCGAACTATTTTGTTTGCTCTTAAGTACTTACCTACTGATGCAACATAAGCAAGTGACTGACATGTTGCAAATTTTCTTGTTTACATCAAGAAAATGTTACACGACGAACATCACATTAATTAACGCAGCTGAGAGCATTTATGCAATATGTCTGCAATAATTTAGATTACAAGATGGAGAACACTCCCCCTTCTCCCCATGAGTGGCCAAGACAGAATTAAACTTAAGACAACGTTTCGCTCCAACCTTAGACCATTTACTAGTCACAAGTTTCATTCTCCTCTGTGCGGGTTATTTGCGTATTCTTCCGGTGATGGTATTGTGCTTTCTTATTCATTATAAGATAAATAAACTCTTGCGTGAGATATGCTGGGAACAATTCACCTCACTTATGGTCCTCACGATGTTCTACCCCCGTCCGTGTTACGATTTTTTTTCACGGTGTTACGTACACACTGGCAACCTCTCCATTAACATCCCAAATACTAAGATTCCAGTTAATCCATTTCACTTCGATGCTTCACCTGTCACCAACCTCTGGTGGCCTGGTGGTTAACGCTCTCGCTTCACACGGTGAGGGCCTGGGTTCGATTCCCAGCCAGAGTAGAAACATTGGACGTGTTTCTTTCCACCTGTTGTCTATGTTCCCCATCAGTAAAATGGGTACCTGGGTGTTAGTGGACTGGTGTGGGTCGCATCCTGGGACACTGACCTAAGGAGGCCTGGTCACAGACCGGGCCGCGGGGGCGTTGACCCCCGGAACTCTCTCCAGATAAACTCCAGATAAACCTAGCATGTAACACACACACACACACGTTCTAGGTCATATTTCATTGAGAAATGATTACTTTAGACTACAATACTTACATTTGTGAAGGCAGTAGTAGTAGTAATAGCAGTAATATAAACTGTTGGTATTATTACTGCACCAATAATACCAACAACAAAAGGACAAAAGACATGCAGTATCCTGTAAAGCCATCAGAAACAACAACACTAGCAGTACCAATAAAACAGCAGTAAACATCAACAACGTAACAAAAGAACAACAATATTATATACAGCAAGCAGCAGAAGCTGCACCAATAGTACCATCGACAACAGTAAGAGCAGCAATAAAAGCAGCAACAACAAAAGCCGCAGCAACAGCAATAACAGAAGCGCTAGCAACAGCCCAGCAACAGCAACCAGCAACAGCACCAACACAGCACCAACAACAGCACCAACAACACACCAACAACAGCACCAACCTAACAGCACCAACAACAGCACAGCAACCAACAACAGCACCAACAACAGCACCAACAACAGCACAAACTCTCCTTCCTTCCTATTAAATTTTCATGCACGTGTTTTAATATGGAATAATAATTCCCTTCACCCATTTTCACGGCGACAGTGTGGCTGGTGACAGTGTGGCTGGTGACAGTGTGGCTGGTGACAGTGTGGCTGGTGACAGTGTGGCTGGTGACAGTGTGGCTGGTGACAGTGTGGCTGGTGGCAGTGTGGCTGGTGGCAGTGGTGGCTGGAGCAGTGGGCTGGTGAACAGTGAGTGGCAGGTGGCAGTGTGGCTGGTGACATTGGGCATGTGACCAGTGTGGCGTGGTGACAGTGATGGCTGCTGGTGACAGTGTGGCTGGTGATCCAGTGTGGCTGTGACAGTGTGGCTGGTGACAGTGTGCTGGTGACAGTGTGAGTGTGCTGGTGACAGAAGTGGCTGTGACAGTGTGGCTGGTGACAGTGTGGCTGGTGGCAGTGTGGCTGGTGACAGTGTGGCTGGTGGCAGTGTGGCTGGAGGCAGTGTGGCTGGTGACAGTGTGGCTGGGGCAGTGTGGCTAGGTGACAGTGGGTGCTGGTGACAGTGTGGCGTGACAGTGTGCTGTGACAGTTGGTGGCTGGTGACAGTGTGGCTGGTGACAGTGTGGCTGGTGACAGTGTGGCTGGTGACAGTGTGGCTGGTGGCAGTGTGGCTGGAGGCAGTGTGGCTGGTGACGAGTGGGCTGGTGGCAGTGTGGCCCTGTGACAGTGGTGGCTGTTACGTGTGTCTGGTGACAGTGGCTGGTGACAGTGAGGCTGGTGACAGTGGGTGGCTGGTGACAGTGTGGCTGGTGACATGTGGCTGTGACAGTGTGGCTAGGTGGCAGTGTGGCGGAGGCCGTGTGGCTGTGTTACAGTGGGCCTGTGGAGAGTGGCTGGTGGCAGTGTGGCTGGTGACAGAGTGGCTGGTGACAGTGTGGCTGGTGACATGTGGCCTGGTGGCAGTGTGGCTGGAGGGGCATTGTGGCTGGTGACAGTGTGGCTGGTGGCAGTGTGGCAGGTGCATGTGGCTGGAGGCAGTGTGGCTGTTGACAGTGTGGCTGGTGGCAGTGTGCTGGTGCACAGTGTGGCTGGTGGCAGTGGGCTGTGGGAGTGTGGCTGGTGGCAGTGTGGCTGGGTGGCAGTGTGGCTGGTGACAATGTGGCTGGTGACAGTGTGGCCTGGTGGCTGTGGTGGGGGGGGGTGTGGGGGTGGGGCCCCCCTTATGGTGGCAGTGAGGCTGGAGCATGTGGTGCTGGCGGCACTGTGGGCTGGAGGCAGTGTGGCCTGGTGCATGTGTGCTGGTGGCAGAGTGGCTGGTGGCAGTGTGGCTGGAGGCAGTTGTGCTGGTGGCAGTGTGCCTGTGGCAAGTAGTGGCTTGTGGCAGTGTGGGCAAGGTGGCAGTGTGCTGGTGGAGTGTGGCTGGAGGCAGTGTGGACTGTGGCAGTGTGGCTGGTGGCAGTGTGGCAGGAGGCAGTGTGCTGGTGGCAGTGTGAGCAGGAGGCAGTGTGGGCTGGTGGCAGTGTGGCTGGAGGCAGGTGGCTGTGGCAGTGTGGCTGGTGGCAGTGTGGCTGTGCAGTGTGGCTGAGGCATGTGGCTGGTGGCAGTGTGGCTGTGGCAGTTGTGGCTGGGGCAGTGTGGCTGGTGGCAGTGTGGCTGGAGGCAGTGTGGCAGGTTGGCAGTGTGGCTGGTGGCCAGTGTGGGCCTGGTGGCAGTGTGGCTGGAGGCAGTGTGGCTGGTGGCAGTGTGGCTGGTGGCAGTGTGGCTGGTGGCAGTGTGGCTGGTGGCAGTGTGGCTGGTGGCAGTGTGGCTGGAGGCAGTGTGGCTGGTGGCAGTGTGGCTGGTGGCAGTGTGGCTGGTGGCAGTGTGGCAGGTGGCAGTGTGGCTGGTGGCATGGAGGCAGTTGGCAGTGAGGCTGGTGACATGGTGGCTGTGGCAGTGTGGCTAGGTGGCAGTGGTGGCAGAGGCAGTTGGCTTGAGGCAACTGTGGCATGGAGCAGTGTGGCTGGTGGCAGTGTGTGGTGGCATGTGGCTGGTGGCAGTGTGCTGAGCAAGTGTGGCTTGTGGCATGTGTGCTGGTGGCAGTGTGGCTGGGTGCAGTGTGGCTGGTGCAGTGTGCAGGTGCAGAGTGCTGTGCTGTGTGGCTGGTGCAGTGTGGCAGGAGCAGTGGGTGGCAGGTGGCAGTGTGCTGGTGGCAAGTGGCTGGAGCAGTGTGGCTGGTGCAGTGTGGGTCTGGTGGCAGTGTGGCTGTGGCATTGTGGGCTGGTGGCAGTGATGGCTGAGGCAGTGTGGCTGGTGCAGTGTGCTGGTGGCATGTGGCTGGTGGCAGTGTGGGCCTGGCGGCATTGTGGGCAGGTGCGTGTGGATGTTGGCAGTGTGGCTGGAGGCAGTGTGGCTGGTGGCAGTGTGGCTGGTGGCAGTGTGGCTGGTGGCAGTGTGGCTGGAGGCAGTGTGGCTGGTGGCAGTGTGGCTGGTGGCAGTGTGGCTGGTGGCAAGTGTGGCTGGTGGCAGTGTGGCTGGATGGCAGTGTGGCTGGTGGCAGTGTGGCTGGTGGCAGTGTGGCTGGTGGCAGTGTAGCTGGTGGCAGTGTGGCGGTGCAGTGTGGGCTGTGCAGTGAGGGCTGGTGGCAAGTGTGGCGTGGCAGTGTTGGCTGGTGGCAGTGTGGCTTGTGCAGTGTAGCAGGTGGCAGTGTGGCAGGTGGCAGTGTGGCTGGTGGCAGTGGAGGCAGGAGGCAGTGTGGCTGTGCAGTGTGGCTGGTGGCAGTGTGGGCTGTGTGCAGTGTAGCATGGTGGCAGTGTGGACTGGTGGGAGTGTGGCTTGGTGGCAGTGTGGCTGGTGGCAGTGTGGCTGTGGCAGTGGGCTGGGGCCGTGTTGGCGTGTGGCAGTGTGGCTGGAGGCAGTGTGGCTGGTGCAGTGTGGCTGTCGCAGTGGGTGGCTGGAGGCAGCGTGGCAGGAGGCAGTGGTGGCTTGGTGGCAGTGATGGCAGGTGGCATTGTGGCCTGGTGGCTAGTGTGGCTGGTGGCAGTGTGTCTGTGCAGAGTGGGCTGTGAGTGTGGCTGGAGGCCGTGTGGCTGGTGGCAGTGTGTCGGTGGCAGTGTGGTTGGGGCAGTGTGCTGGTGGAAACAGTGTGGCTAGGTTGCAAGTGTGGCTGGTGGCAGAGTGGCTTGGAGGCAGTGTGTGCTGGTGGCAGTGTGGGCTGGTGGCAGTGTGGCCTGGAGTCAGTGAGGCTTGAGGCAGTGTGGCTGGTGGCAGTGTGGCTGGTGGCAGTGTGGCTGGTGGCAGTGTGGCTGGTGGCAGTGTGGCTGGTGGCAGTGTGGCTGGTGGCAGTGTGGCTTTGGTGGCAGAGTGTGGCTGGGGCAGTGTGGCTGGTGGGCAGTGTGGCTGGTGGCAGTGCTGGCTGGTGGCAATGTGGCTGGTGGCAGTGTGGCTGGTGGCAGTGTGGCTGGTGGCAGTGTGGCTGGTGGGCAGTGTGGCTGGTGGCAGTGTGGGCTGGTGGCAGTGTGGCTGTGGCAGTGTGGCGGTGGCAGGTGGCTGGGTGGCAGTGTGGCATGAGGCAGTGTGGCTGTGGCAGAGGTGGCTGGAGGCAGTGTGGCTGGTGGCAGTGTGGCTGGTGGCAGTGTGGCTGGTGGCAGTGTGGCTGGAGGCAGTGTGGCTGGTGGCAGTGTGGCTGGTGGCAGTGTGGCTGGTGGCAGTGTGGCTGGTGGCAGTGTGGCTGGTGGCAGTGTGGCAGGTGGCAGTGTGGGCTGTAGGCAGTGTGGCTGGAGGCAGGTGCTGGAGGCAGAGTGGCTGGTGGCAGTGGGCTGGTGCAGTGTGGCTTGGCAGTGTGGCAGGTGGCAGGTGGCTGTGGCAGTGTGACTTGGTGGCAGTGTGGCTGGTGGCCAGTGGCTGGTGGCAGTGTGGCTGGTGGCAGTGTGGCTGGGGCAGTGTGGCTGGTTGGCATGTTGCTGAGGCAGTGTGGCTGGTGGCAGTGTGGCTGTGGCAAGAGTGGCTGGTGGCAGTGTGCTGGTGGCAGTGTGGCTGGTGGCAGTGTGGCCTGGAGGCAGTGTGCCTGTGGCAGTGGTGGCTGGTGCAAGTGAGGCTGGAGGCAGTGTGGGCTGGTGGCAAGTGTGGCTGGTGGCAGTGTGGCTGAGGCAGTGGTGGGCTGGTGGCGTGTGGCTGGTGGCATTGTGGCTGGAAAGGCAGTCGGGCTGTGCATGTGTGGCAGTGGCAGTGGTGGGCTGGTGGCAGTGTGGCAGGATGCAGTGTGTCAGGACGGCAGTGTGGCTGGTGGCAGTGTGGCTGGAGGCAGTGTGGCTGGAGGCAGTGTGGCTGGAGGCAGTGTAGCTGGTGGCAGTGTGGCTGGTGGCAGTGTGGCTGGAGGCAGTGTGGCTGGATGCAGTGTGGCTGGAGGCAGTGTGGCTGGAGGCATGTGGGCTGGAGCAGTGTGGCTGGAGGCATGTACTGGTGCAGTGGTGTCGTGGCAGTGTGGCTGAGGCAGTGTTGGCTGCGGCAGTGTGGCGGTGGCAGCGTTGCTGGTGGCAGTGTGGCTGGAGGCAGTGTGGCTGGGAGGCAGTGTGGCTGTGGCAGTGTGGTGGAGCAGTGTGGGCTGAGGCAGTGTGGCTGGAGGCAGTGTGGCTGGTGGCAGTGTGGCTGGAGGCAGTGTGGCTGGAGGCAGTGTGGCTGTGTGGCAGTGTGGCTGGTGCAGTGAGGCTGGAGGCAGTGGTAGCAGGAGGCAGTGGTGGCTGGAGCATGTAGCAGGAGGCATTGGTGGCTGGTGGCAGTTGTGGCTGGTATGGCAGGTGGCTGGTGGCAGTTGTGGCTGGTGCAGTGAGGCTGTTGGCAGTGTGGCTGGTGTCAGTGTGGCTGGAGAGGCAAGTGGTGCTGGGAGGCAGTGTGGCTGGAGCAGTGGTGGCTGGAGGCAGTGGTGGCTTGTGGCAGTGGGCTGGTTGGCCGTGTGGCCTGGAGGCAGTGAGGCTGAGGCAGTGGTGGCTTTGGCAGTGTGGCTGGATGCAGTGTGGCTGAGCAGAGTGGCGGGGCAGTTGTGGTGGTGCAGTGTGTGGCTGGAGCAGTGGAGGCTGGAGCAGTGTGGCTGTTGGCAGTGTGGGCTGTGGGATGTGGCTGGTGGCAGTGTAGCTGGAGGCAGAGTGGCTGAGGCATGTACGGGACGGCAAGTGTGGCTGGTGGCAGTGTGGCTGGTGGCAGTGGTGGCTGGTGGCAGTGGTGGCGTGGAGTGTGGCTGGAAGGCATGTGGCTGGTGCAGTGTGGCTGGAGGCAGTGTGGCCTGGTGACAGTGGTGCTGGTGGCAGTGTGGCTGGATGCAGTGTGGCTGGAGGCAGTGTGGCTGGAGGCAGTGTGCTGGAGGCAAGTGGCTGAGGCAGTGTGGCTGGAGGCAGTGTGGATGGGTGGCAGTGTGCGGGCTGGAGGCATTGTGGCTGGTGCAGTGTGGCAGGAGTCAGTGTGCTGGTGGCAGTGTGGCTGGAGGCAGTGTGGCTGGATACAGTGTGGCTGGTGCAGTGTGGCTGAAGCAGTGTGCTGGAGGCAGTGTGGCTTGAGACAGTGTGGCTGGTGGCAGTGTGGCTGAGGCAGTGTGGCTGGAGGCAGTGTGGGGGCTAGAGCAGTGGCAGGAGGCATGTGGAGGAAGGCAGTGTGGCTGGAGCCAGTGTGGCTGGAGTCAGTTTGCTGGAGGCATTGTGGGCTGGTTGGCATGTGGCTGGGACGGCAGTGTGGCTGGTTGGCAGTGTGGGCTGAGGCAGTGTGGCTGGAGGCATGAGGCTGTGGCAGTTGTGGCTGGAGGCAGTGTGGCTGTGGCCAGTGTGGCTGAGCAGTGTAGCTGGAGGCAGTGTGGCTGGTGGCAGTGTGGCTGGAGGCAGTGTGGCTGGAGGCAGTGTGGCTGGTGGCAGTGTGGCTGGAGGCAGTGTGGCTGGTGGCCAGTGTGGCTGGATCAGGTGGCTGGAGCAGTGTGGCTGATGGCAGTGAGGGCTGGAGGCAGTGTGGCTGGTGGCAGTGTGGCTGGAGGCAGTGTAGCTGGAGGCAGTGTGGCTGGTGGCAGTGTGGCTGGAGGCAGTGTGGCTGGTGGCAGTGTGGCTGGAGGCAGTGTGCTGGAAGCAGTGTAGCCTGGTGGCATGTGCGAGGCAGTGTGGCCAGGAGGCAGTGTGGCTTTGGTGGCAGTGTGGCTGGAGGCAGTGTGGCAGGTACAGTGATGCTGGTGGCAGTGTGGCTGGTGGCGCAGTGTGGCTGGTGGCATGTGGCTGTGGGCAGTGTGGCTGGAGGCAGTGTGGCTGGTGGCAGTGTGGCTGGAGGCAGTGTGGCTGGGGGCAGTGTGGCTGGAGGCAGTGTGGCTGGTGGCAGTGTAGCTGGAGGCTAGTGTGGCCTGGTGGCAGTGGTGGCTGTGTGGCAGTGTGGCTGGTGCAAGTGGTGGCTGGTGGCCAGTGTAGCAGGAGGCAGTGTAGCTTGGAGGCAGTGTGGCTGGAGCAGTAGTGCTGTGGCAGTGTGGCTGGAGGCAGTGTGGCTGTGCAGTGTGGCTGGAGGCGAATGTGGTACTGGTGGCAGAGTGGGCTGGTGGCAGAGAGGCGGTGCAGTGTGGCTGGAGGCAGTGTGGCTGGTGGCAGTGTGGCTGGTGGCAGTGTGGCTGGAGGCAGTGTGGCTGGTGGCAGTGTGGCTGGTGGCAGTGTGGCTGGTGGCAGTGTGGCTGGTGGCAGTGTGGCTGGTGGCAGTGTGGCTGGAGGCAGTGTGGCTGGTGGCAGTGTGGCTGGAGGCAGTGTGGCTGGTGCAGTGTGGCTGTGGCAGTGAGGGCTGTAGGCAGTGTGGCTAGGTGGCAGTGTGCTGTGGCAGTGTGGCTGGGGCCGTTTGGCTGGAGCAGTGTGGCTGGAAGGCATTGTGGCTTTGGTGGCAGTGGTGGGCTGGTGGCAGTGAGGCTGGAGGCAGTGGTGGCTGGAGGCAGTTTGGCCTGGAGCATGTGGCTAGGAGGCAGTGTGGCTAGGTGGCAGTGTGCTGGACCGGTCAGTGTGGCTGGTGGCAGTGGTGGCTGACGGAACGCAGTGGGCTGGTGGCAGTGTGGCTGGACGCAGTGGTGGCTGGTGGCAGAGTGGCTGACGCAGTGTGGCTGGAGGCAGTGTGGCTGGAGGCAGTGTGGCTGGAGGCAGTGTGGCTGGTGGCAGTGTGGCTGGACGCAGTGTGGCTGGTGGCAGTGTGGCTGGACGCAGTGTGGCTGGTGGCAGTGTGGGCCCCCCCCCCTTTTTTTAATGGGACGCAGGTGTGGGCTGGTGGCAGTGTATGGCCTGGACGCAGTGGGTGGCTGGAGGTCTTGGGGCTGGAGGCAGTGTGGCTGGATGCAATTGGGCTGGTGGCAGAGTGGCTGGAGCAGTGTAGCTGAGGAAGTGTGCTTGGAGACAAGTGGTAGCTGGAAGCAGTGTGGCTAGAGGTAAGTGTGGCTGGAGGCAGTGTGGCAGGAGGGAGGTGGCTGGTGCAGTGTGCTGGTGGCAGTGTGGCTGGTTTCATTGGGCTGGAGCATGGGCTGGAGGCAGTGTGGCTGGTGGGCAGTGTAGCTGGATGCAGTGTGGCTGGAGCAGTGTGGCTGGAGGCAGTGTAGCTGTGGCAAGGGTTTGGGGGGGTTTTGGGGCTGAGGCAGTTGTGGCTGGAGGCAGTGTTTTTGCGGGAGGCAGTGTCGCCTGGTGGCAGTGTGGCTGGAGGCCAGTGTGGCTGGAGGCAGTGTGGCGGTGCAGTGTAGCTGGAGGCAGTGTGGCTGGAGGCAGTGTGGCTGGAGCAGTGTGGCTGGAAGGCAGTTTAGCTGGAGGGCAGTGTGGCCGAGCAGTTGGCTGGAGGCAGTGTGGCTGGAGGGCAGTGGTGCTGGAGGCAGTGTGGCTGGTGGCGTAATAGCTTGGAGCAGTGTGGCTGGAGCAGTGTGCTGGAGGCAGTGTAGCTGGTGGTCAAGTGTGGCTGGAGGCATGTGGCTGGAAGCAGTGGTGGCTGGAAGGCAGTGTGTCTGTGGCAGTGTGGCTGGAGGCAGAGTGGCCTGTAAGGCAGTGTTGCTGGAGGCAGTGTGGCTGGTGCCAGAGTAGCTGGAGGCAGTGTGGCTGGAGCAGTGTGGCAGGGAGGCAGTGGTGGCTGGAGGCAGTGTGGCTGGAGGCAGTGTGGCTGGTGGCCAAGCGAGCTGGAGCAGTGTAGCTGGAGGCAGTGTGGCTGGAGGCAGTGTAGCATGGAAGCATGTGTGCCTGAGAGGCAGAGTCTGGAGGGAGTGGGGCTGGTGGCAGTGTGGCCGGAGGCATTGTGGCTGGAGCAGTGAGGCTGGTGGCAAGTAGCTGGTGGCAGTGTGGCTGGTGGCAGTGTAGCTGGAGCAGTAGGCTGTGGAAGTGTAGCTGAGGCAGTGTGGCTGGAGGCCGTGGGCTGGAGCAGTGTGGCTGGGGGACTGTGGTTGGTAGGCAGTGTGGCTGGAGGCATGTGGCTGGAGGCAGTGTGGCTGGTGGCAGTGAAAGCAGGAGGCAAGTGTAGCTGGAAGGCAGAGTGCTGGGGCATTGTGGCTGAGGCAGTGTAGCTGATGCAGTGTGGGCTGTGGCAGTGTAGCTGGAGGCCAGTGTGGCTGGTGGCATGTAGCTGGAGGCATGTGGGCTGGAGGCAGTGTGGCTGGAGGCAGTGTGGCTGTGGCAGTGTGGCTGGAGGCAGTGTACTGGAGGGCAGTGTGGTCTAGGAGGCAGAGGAGCGGAATCAGTGGTCTGGAGGCAGTGGTGGCTGGGAGGGAGTGAGGCTGAGGTGCATTGTGGCTGGAGGCAGTGTGGCTGGAGGCAGTGTGGCTGGAGGCAGTGTGGCTGGAGGCAGTGTGGCTGGTGGCAGTGTAGCTGGAGGCAGTGTGGCTGGTGGCAGTGTAGCTGGAGGCAGTGTGGCTGGAGGCAGTGTGGCTGGAGGCAGTGTGGCTGGAGGGAGTGTGGCTGGTGGCAGTGTGGCTGGAGGCAGTGTGGCTGGTGGCAGTGTAGCTGAAGGGCAGTGTAGCGGAGCAGTGTGGCTGGAGGTCAGTGTGGCTGGTGGCAGGTAGCTGGAGGCCAGTGGTGGCTGGTGGCAGCAATGTAGTTGGGAGCATTGTGGCTGGTGGGCATGTATCTGGAGGCAGTGTGGCTGAGGCATGTGCTGGAGGCAGTGTGGCTGGAGGCAGTGTGGCTGGAGGCAGTGTGGCTGGTGGCAGTGTGGCTGGAGGCAGTGTGGCTGGAGGCAGTGTGGCTGGTGGCAGTGTAGCTGGAGGCAGTGTGGCTGGCAGTGTAGCTGGAGCAGTGTGGCTGGAGGCAGTTGTATCTGGAGGCAGTGTGGCTGGTGGCAGTGTGCCTGAGCAGTGTGGCTGGCGCAGTGTGGCTGAGGGAGAGTGGCTGGTGGCAGTGTGGCTGGAGGCAGTGTGGCTGGAGGCAGTGTGGCTGGTGGCAGTGTAGCTGGAGGCAGTGTGGCTGGAGGCAGTGTGGCTGGACAGTTGTAGCTGGAGGCAGAGGTAGCCTGGAGGCAGTGTGGGCTGGAGGCAGTGTAGCTGGAGGCATTGTAGCTGGAGCATTTGGCTGGAGGCAGTTAGCTGAGGCAGTGTATTTGCTGGAGGCAGTGTGGCTGGAGGCAGTGTAGCTGGAGGCAGTGTGGCTGGAGGCAGTGTAGCTGGAGGCAGTGTGGCTGGAGGCAGTGTAGCTGGAGGCAGTGTGGCTGGAGGCAGTGTGGCTGGAGGCAGTGTAGCTGGAGGCAGTGTGGCTGGAGGCAGTGTAGCTGGAGGCAGTGTGGCTGGAGGCAGTGTGGCTGGAGGCAGTGTGGCTGGAGGGCAGTGTAAGCTGGAGGCGTGTGGCGTGGAGGCAGTGACAAGCAGGAGGCAGTGTGGCTGAGTCAGAGTGTGGCTGGAGGCAGTGTGGCCGGAGGCAGTGTAGCTGGGGGGAGGCAGTGTGCGGAGTCAGTGTAGACTTGAGGCAGTGAAGCTGGAAGGCAGATGTATGCTGGGTGGCAGTAGTACTGGAGCAAGTGGCTGGATGGCAGGGTTGCAGGAAGCAGAGTGGCTGAGGCATGTGGCTGAGGCAGTGTAGCTGGAGCAAGTGGTGCTGGAGGCCAGTTAAGCTGGAGGCAAGTGTGGCTGGTGGCAATGTAGCTGGAGGCAGTGTGGCTGGAGGCAGTGAGCTGAGGCAGTGTGGCTGGAGTGCAGTGTAGCTGGAGGAGTGTGGTCTAGGAGCAGTGTGGTGGAGGCAGTGTAGCTGGAGGCAAGAGTGGCTGGGGCAGTGAAGCTTGGAGGCAGTGTGGCTGGATGCAGTGTGGCTGGAGGCAGTGTGGCTGGAGCAGTTGTAAGCTGAGGCAGTGTGGGCTGGAGGCATGTAGCTGGAGGCAGTGTGCTGAGGCAGTGTGGGCTGGAGGCAGTGGTGGCCGGAGGCAGTGAGCTGGAGGCCAGTGTGGTGGAAGGCCAGGTAGTAGCATGGAGGCAGTAGTAGCTGAGCAGTGTAGCTGAGAGGTCATTGTAGCTGGAGCAGTGTGGCTGGAGGACAGTGTAGCTGGAAAGCAGTGTGGCTGGAGGCAGTGAGCTGGAGGCAGTGGAAGCTGGATGCAGTGTGGGCTTGGAGGCAGTGTAGCTGGAGGCCGTGTGGGCTGGTGGCAGTGTAGCTGGAGCAGTGTGGCTGAGGCATGTAGCTGGAGGCAGAGTAGCTGGAGGCAGTGTGGCTGGAGCAGTGTGGGCTGGAGGCAGTGTAGCTGGAGGCAGTGTGGCTGGAGGCAGTGTAGCTGGAGGCAGTGTAGCTGGAGGCAGTGTGGCTGGAGGCAGTGTGGCTGGAGGCAGTGTGAGCTGGAGGCAGTGTGGCTGGAGGCAGTGTGGCTGGAGGCAGTGTGGCTGGAGGCAGTGTAGCTGGAGGCAGTGTGATGGCTGGAGCATTGTAGCTGGAAGCAGTGTGGCTGGAGGCAGTGTAGGCTGGAGGCAGTGTGGCAGGGAGGCAGTGTGGCTGGAGGCATGGGCTGGAGGCCGAGTGGCGGAGGGACAGTTTAGAAACTTCACAAAGGCTGGATGTAACCAACCAGACACACTAACCCTAGAATCTAGAGACAGAGGCTAAGTAAAAGAGCCAACACTAGCTGACGCCGCTACACAACCCCTTTCATGAGGCCTTAAAGTGTTTGTTACGTGGTTTCCGATAAACGTGGTGCTCTCTCTCACTGGTATAACAAAGACCCATACAATTAATTGCATACCGCAGAGAGGAACGATCTCATCCTCATCCGCCTGACCCAGTTTCTCCATTCTCCGGGGAACACACACACACACACACACACACACACACACACACACACACACAGAGAGAGAAGAGGCAGCAACAGAAGCTTCCGGAAACATGGACCACAATTAAAATTGTATATATAAAGAATATAGACGAAAAAGACAAGCGTCAGAAAGATTTAAGAGACGAGAAGATGGTGGTTGAGAGGAGGTAAGAGGAAGTGGGAGAGGAAGGTGGAGCATGAAGACAGTGGATGGGTGAGTGGGGCAGAGAAATAGGAAGAACCAGAAAGAAGAGTATCACGAAGAAAAGAAACGGTAAACGTGCATTTTCTAAGGATCTGTATGTGAACGGGTCAGATGGAGGCACAAACGCTGGTGCTGCATACTCTATGAATGTGCATTACTAACGACAGATTCCAGACCTCGGGTCTTAAATACTTCCTTAAGCATTGTTAGTCTGCGTGGTGCCGAGTTTACATTACTGCTCCTCTGCTTTGAAACATATACATTGGAAATCTAAAGACGATTCCGCAGGTGCACTCATCGCCCCAGCTATACTTGGACCCAGAATGGGCTGTTGATCAAGCAAACTGTTTTTTTTTTTTTGTACTAGCCACATGCAGGACCCCCCCCCCATGGAGGCACCACAGCCCGTTTCGCACATACAGTGTTTTTATCAAGTCACCAACTAGAAAAGGGCAGGTCAATATTTACTCGAGTGTGTGTGTGTGAAAAACTGCAGGAAGAAATAAACGGGATTTTCCAGTGAACAGTGAACAAGTGAACAGTGGAGAACAATATGAAGTTCTATGGCGATAAGTTCCGGCTATTTATGTATAGAAAAGAGACACGTGTACAAATTCAAGAGGATCGTCAAACAGAACGAAAGGAACACGAGAAAGACTTGAGAATATTCATGTCAACTGACCTTTCTTTCCAAGAACACAATAAGACAAAGGTCACGACAGCCAGGAAGATGACGGGATAATGAGAACTTTCAAAACCAGGGAAATAATGCCAATGGCGACACACTGACCTGTGGTATAGTATTATGGAATGTGAATTATGGAATGTGAATTAAGGAATTTAATAATGGAATGTGAATTATGAAATGTGAAATATTGATAATATGAATCCTGGCATGTGTAAATAATGGGATATGAGTAATGAGATCCAATGAAATCATCCTTCTGAATTATATACAGTTATTGATTTCTGGAATAGATGGTATGGACAGTGACCTTCGGTTACGTATTAAGCTAGGAATAGTCTGCTGACTGAACCTCAAAGTTGTCTGAAGCTTAGCTCCAGGTTACATAATGGTTACCATGCTAACTTTTGCATCTTAGTGTACAAAACCTGCACATGTGACATGCCTGGAGATTTTTTCATGGGTCAACGCCCCCGTGGCCAGGTCCATGATCAGGCCTCGCGGTGGATTAGGGCCTTATCAACCAGGCTGTTAATACTGGCCGCACGCAAATCAACGTGCGAACTACAGCTCGATTGATCAAGTACTGACTTTACGTATCTGTGCAGCTACCTCTTGAAGACGGTCAGGCGTTTATTGGTAATCCCCCTTATGTGTGCTGGGAGGCAGTTGAACAGTCTTGGGCCCCTGACACTTACTGTGTTGTCTCTTTTCACTGGGGGGATATTGCACCGCCTGTTGAGTCTTCTGCTTTCGTAAGGAGTGATTTCTGTGTGCAGATTTGGGACTAGTCCCTCATATTTAAGGTATAAATCATAAACCTGCCCCCGCTGTGTAGAGTGACTGCTCTGAGAAACAGCAGCAATTAATGGATGATGGACAGACACACAACCCACTGTTTGCACTAAACTCACACGGGTTTAGCGCGTAATGAAACAAAACAAAAGCAGTACTATATCATCAGCAAACCGATGATATACTAAGAGTGGCATCCATCAAGAACGTAAGAATGGAGGAACACTGCAGCAGGCCTACTGGCCCATACTTGGCAGGTCCTTCTCAAACCCAAACCCACTTAACAAAAATATGTGCCCAACCCATTTTCAATGCTACCCAAGCAATAAGCTTTGATAATCCTATTAACTCTTGTGGAAGTGCCACTCAAATCTAACCCGTCCCACTCATGTATTTATCCAACCTAAATTTGAAGGTACCTAAGGTTTTAGCTTCAATAACCCCACTAGGCAGACTGTTCCACTCATCAACTACTCTATTTACAAACCAATACTTTCCTATATCACTTCTAAACGTAAACTTATCTAATGTGAATTCATTACTTCGAGTTCTTTCTTGGAAACCTCTAAGTGAAAATAAACAGTCTTCCCGTGGGCCACAGAAAACAATTTACAGAGTAAGGTAGAATTAATAAACTTAGGAGTAACTACGCTATAAGATATATTTAAGAGGTAACTGGACTAATCTGCAAGTGCCTGATCTGTCAACTAGCAGCAACAGCATGGTTGACCAGGTGGTGATGAGTGATGCCTGGGCTCAGGGGGTGAGGCTGCGTCCTGGCCATGGTAACCATGGGAACCATCACCATGCAGGGAACTATTACGTTATGCAATGTGTATCATGAAGTATGTACTCTGACGTGTAGATATATATGTACCTTGTATGAAAGATATTAATGTTAATATGGAATATTGTGGTCATACCAGCATTAATAATCATACAAGCAGCTGTAACCACACGAGCACTGGTAACCACACGAGCACTGGTAACCACACGAGCACTGGTAATCACACGAGCACTGGTAAACCACACGAGCACTGGTAACCACACGAGCACTGGTAACCACACGAGCACTGGTAACCACACGAGCACTGGTAACCACACGAGCACTGGTAACCACACGAGCACTGGTAACCACACCCACACTGGTAACCACACGAGCACTGGTAACCACACGAGCACTGGTAACCACACGAGCACTGGTAACCCACACGAGCACTGGTAACCACACGAGCACTGGTAACCACACGAGCACGGTAACCACACGGAACACTGGTGGTAATCACTCGTGCACTGGTAACCACATGAGCATGGGATTCACACCGAGCACTGTAATCCACGGCACTCGGTAATCACACGAGCACGGGTAACCACAAGAGCATGGTAATCACACGGATGCACTGGTAACACACGACACTGGTAAACCACACGAGCACTGGGGCCGCTAATCACACGAGCACTGTTGCAACCCTGAAAGGGTTACAATGATTATTTGTATATATGTAATGTAATTATCTTTTCATATAATTTTATATTGCTTATATTTGCGATATAGCTAAATCGTAAATTGTAAGACTTTATATTATTATTTGACTGTTATATTGTTATTTAGCTTATTTTGTTAGGGATGTATATAAAATGTGGCTCAGTTAGCTTGATGTCAAACTACTGTAATTATCGCTTGTCGCTCGTTTATACTGCCGCTTCTGAGCTGAGTTGCCACGTAGCATCACGTGATCGAGGGGGGGTGTCCTCACCTCTGTGAGAAGTTCGGTCTCGCTTGGAGACTGATTGCTGGTTGACAGATTGTCTGTCTCATTGTTCTTGTTGTTCTGTAGAACTTTGTTCACAGAACATTGTTAGACTTTGTGATTTTCTACGTTGTACTGAGGTTGTGTGTCACTTAGACACTCCGAAATTCAGGGTCCTTAGCGTATAGGCTACTGACCTAATTTTGTACTGGTTCTGTGAATTGTCACAGTCACAGTTTTACCTATGCTGAACGAAGATTCAGTATTATGGGAGTTTTGTAAACTTTTGTGGGGGATCTGCGATGGTCCCTACGTAGTGTCTTATTAATTATCTCCTTGTTCCTGATTCTGTTGTCGCAGTCGCTTGATATTGCATTGCTATTGGGACTTAGGCAATCTTTGTTGTTCAAGCAGACGGTTCGGGTTGCCAGTCGTTCAGAAGTTAGTTTATTTTGAGGATTTGTCAGTCACTTGTTTTTAAAGTCTCTTATTCGAGTCTTGAGGACATAGCTAACTATTAAGAGCACTTACACGCATACACACACTTTTACATATTTGTACATATCTTATTAAATGTTAAATGTACCTGACGGTACTTAAGAAATTATAAATGTGATATGTGCTTTCAGCCAATAATATTGAACTCGAGAGATGATTCTCCCCCCCCCCTCTTTTGATTGCCCTGTCACTTAATTTAACTTTGTTAACTCTATACCTTAGACAATTACTACTTAATAAATTTATTTAAATTTTAAATTTCTCTAGTTTGTAGCCTACCGTTGTATCTAAAGCACTATTGAACCATACTGAAGTTTCAATGGATAATTGGCCAAGGCTACTGTCTACTCACCTGTTACGAAAACCAGTACAGGTGGAGCTAGAAGGGCAGTCCTTTATAGTATTCACTGGAGATCTCTAAGCTTTTAGAATCGCGTTTTTTGTAACAAATGGGGGCCTGTCCGGGATCCTCTTGATCCAAGGTGTTGGAGAAATTTTTCCAGTTTGACATATAGTGAATCTATGATCAAACACTTTGAGTACTTTCCTAATTGAAGACTTTGAGTTTAGTCTTGTACAACATACCAGGTGGATGTATGTACGGGACTGGTCTCTTGACCCAAGGGATGGAAATATGTTTATGAGCTCAAAGCTCTAAGACAACCAACACTAAAATTCCTATTAGGATTATAGTTTCCCACAATCACTCTCTCGTAGTACAATTATTTTCGTGATGTATCCCAAAGTGAAACAGTTAATTGATACTCTGACTTTGTCTGAGTTGAGTACATTAAAACTTCAGAGTGTGGCAAGTAGCCAAGTATCTCGGTGTGGAGTATAACAGGAATTTACCCCGGCAGAAACTGTCAGAGCATTAATTAAAGATATATTGTTTCCTGCTCTTTACAGAGATGTCTGATTATGATTCGATTCAGAAAGCCTAGTGTCACAATTAGGAAGTATGGCTCTATTTGAAGTTGAAGAAAGAGCAATTTAGAGCAGAGGGACCCTTTAGTGTCCGAGCCTAGTGTAGATCAGTTCTCGCTCGTCCTTCTTCACTGACACATTAGTACAGAGTTTTAGCTGGTAGTATGACACAGCCTAATACTAGTACAGTGTATACTACACCTGTATTTACTTATCCTAGACCAGATCTAGACACTCCAGAGACGGTTGGCCCAAGTGTCCGACCTAAGGACCGTCCAGACCATGTTAATTTCCCTACTCCTCCATTACCTACTGGTCCTATCTCTCAGGAACAGTTTGAAGAGGTTTGAATGCCTCATTATGTTGCAGACTCCCACAAATTGAGGCCAGAGGAGATTGAACGAAGAAGATTTCAAAGAGGAAACCTATTTTATTTTTCCCCTCAGCGCAATTACTAGAGCTATGTCAAAGATTCAACAACCATCCTTGTCTCCTGTGAGTTAGTGGATGACAATGATTTGGGCTTGAATATGTTGTTTAGTGACGCTCTGCGCCCAGGATCATTAACACTGACCCCCCGGTCATCAACCTAGTCAGGACAAAACTGACGTTAAATTTTAACTCATGATGATTTAATCAAGGATCAGTTTTTTGATCAGTCACTGGAAAGACTGAGAGATATAGCAGTTATGAGAGTGAAGCAAAGGATCTCGAAAATTGTTCATTATAGAAACGGTGTATGATGGAGAAAATAATGTAAGTTGTCAGTGATGTGTTTTACCCAGTCAGAATCTATTTGTGTTACCAGTTACTTTCGTAAAACAAGCCTTTGATTTTGTCCAATGTCCCATAGGAGGACATTTGGGTGTCAAGAAGACACTCGGAAAACTGGCAAACATTTTACTTGGCCAAGATAAAGGAAACAGGTGATTGGGGGACGTTCCCAGGGGGTTAAAAGTGACAGGCAAGCCAGCGCACACCCCTCCACCTGCGCCTCTCTTCCCTATCACGTGCAGGGTGAACCTTCTCAGTCTTTTTGATTGTGTTGGCCCTTTTTCCCTAAAACCAACTAGGAAACCAATATTATTTCTATTAGGACGCTGAACACGTTCCCGAAGCTATTCCTTGAAAAAAATTTTTAAATGTCGTGCTTTTTGTGAAGGTGTGAAATTTTTTCCAGGTTTGGATTCCCACGAGAGATACAATCAGATAGGGATCTAACTTCCTTCAAAGATCTTTCAAAAACCATTATCCACCTAGGAATAAGTCTGTACTTTCAACCAGTTATCTTCCACAGTCAAAGGTGCTCTAGAGAGATTTCATAGACATGAAGCCCTGTGAGAGCTTTTGTGAACATTTTTCTAGGATGGGAGGGGTATACCTTTTCTTCTGTTCGTATGAGAAAAAGTGAACGAAGTCTCGGATTTGCCCGTTTGAATTAATTTGGGAACCCCAAGTGCGTGGTCTCTTGCAGTGTTGAAAGAGTGTGGACAGGAAAATCAATCCTCATGGTACTTCCCCTTTTTTTAATGCAGCGACTTTGCAGTGCTAGAGAGCAGCTTCGAAAAACCTAGTTTACCCCAGCTAGAAAAAAGAACATTATGACAAGGTGCTGTCTCTGTTCTTTTTAAAGCAGGAGATAGGGAGGGCTAAAAAATTATCCAGGTATGCTTAAAAGAGGTATGATGGTCCCCTGGAAGTAGTGAAAAGCTTAGGACGAAAATTTATTTGGTAGTACCCCTTTGGAAAAGAAATCTAATCATGTGAACCTGTTAACCGCTCAAGGGATACTCGTAGTCCCTTCCCACTATTTATTCTTCTAGGACAGAGGAAAAAAAAAACTCAGTCTCCGACATCTCTAGGGTATAGAGGGGTTGTTTAGAAAATTCGGGCTTACAATCAAATAGACGATTTTTTTTTGTAACCTTGGGATTGTAAAGTGGTGTGTTAAAAAACATGATTTTGCATTTCCCGAATTGTTCGGTGATGTTCCTAACGTTGTATCTGGGTGTACTGACGTTGGTCAGGGACATCAATTAAGCAATCAAATATAGGATGAGACAACAAAGATAAAGATTGAGGAAGAGGTTGATTTTTTGTTATCTCACGGACTTATTTAACGCGTAAAAGTCAGGGGATCTCCCCGTATTTTAGTGCCCTAAACCCGAGGGGTTTCAGGATGTGCCCTATTACGGAAAGTGAACTCTGCACCTTCCCCGATGGTTATCCTCTACCCCGCTTGAGACCTATGGACGTTTGTCAGGAGCCCAGTTTGTCGCCGTTTAGATCTTTTACGAGGCTATTTAAGTCCCGCTTATGAACGTGTCAAGAAATATCTGCTTTTACTGTTCAAGATGGATTGTTTAACTACCTCGTCACCCCTTCGGCCTATGTAACGCGGCTTCTTCATTCCAACGTATAATGAACGAGTTGACCACAACTTAGAAGGAGTAGAAGCCTACCTTGACGACTTAGTGGTGTACAGTGACGAGTGGGAACAGCACTTGACGCGTCTCAGAGCATTGTTTGAGAGACTGGCGCACTACAACTTCACTGTTAACTTAGCTAAATGTAGTTTTGGTCAAGCCAAGATTACCTATCTAGGCTTTTGTATCGGCCAAGGTGAGGTTGCTCCTATTGAGGCTAAGGTTCGTGCAATTTCTGAATTTCCGGTGCCTCAGGATAGGAAAGGAGTACAGAGATTCCTGGGTATGGCAGGATATTATCGCAGGTTCTGTCCAAACTTTTCTCAGATTGCAGCTCCTCTTACCGAGCTTACTAGCAGCAAAGTTCAGTTCACCTGGACTAGAGATTGTTCAGACTCGTTCAAAAGGTTGAAGCGCTTGCTATCCTCTGCTCCTGTGTTGAAGAGTCCTAATTTCAATCTTCCCTTCTTTTTACATATAGATGCGAGTGGCTATGCAGTGGGTGCTGTGCTGCTCCAACAGTCAACATCCACTGACATTCTCCATCCTATATGTTACTATTCATCTAAGCTTAAACGACACCAGAAAAATTATGCCACTATTGAGAAAGAGGCTCTAGCTCTTGTGGTGTCCTTAGAACATTTTGACGTGTATTTGGGCACTTCCCCATTTAAAATTAACGTTTTTTTCTGACCACAATCCACTCACCTACATAAACACTATGAAAAGTAAAAATGCTAGGATCATGAGGTGGGCCCTCAGAATCCAACCTTATTCTATTAGTATAAAACACATAAGTGGTCATTGTAATGTAATTGCTGACGCTCTGTCTCGTCCTTAATAATTATCAATTACATTAAATTAACGTAATTTTATGCCCAAATACCTTTTGTTACTTGCTATGTCAAATTCAGTAAAGTAACTTAATCCCTCCAGCCATATTAATATATATACTCATGTCATGTCTAATTATTATATTTATGTATTTACAGTATTGTTGTGTGAGGAGGAGACAAGCTGAGTGTTGAGTGAGTAGTGTGGTGTGGGTGATGTACTGCGTGACGCAACACTGTCCTGCCGCAGACCCCCCCTTCACTACACACCTAAAGCTGTTTCATACTCAGATGTTCTTACTGCCTCGCATTCCACAACCACTACTTAAGAGTGGAATGCAGTCTCCTCTACTATGATCGAGCCTCAACGTGCCCTCCTTGTCAGCGCTATCCTGTCTCTACACTGATGTATATAACCACGAGTATGCAGAAATACGATACTGTGTACTGCCCTAGTTAGGGGCATATCCTAGTGACGGACGCTGTGAAATTGTAGAAGTGCTTGGCACAAGAGACTCGGATTAATATTTTATTGTTTATGAGTAACCAGAAATAATGTGATAGACATTCATGCAACTCCTAGTGCGACCCTCTGTCGTGTTGGGGGGGGTGTTGCAACCCCTGAATGGGTTACAATGATTATTATGTATATATGTAATGTATATTATCTTTTCATATAATTTTATATTGTTTATATTGCGATAATAGCTAAATCGTAAATGTATGACTTTATTTATTATTTGACTGTTATATTGTTATTTAGCTTATGTTGTTAGGATGTATATAAAATGTGCTCAGTTAGGCTTGATTGTCAAACTACTGTAATTATCGCTTGTCGCTCGTTATACTGCCGGCTTCTGAGCTGCAGTTGTCCACGTAGCTATCACGTGATCGAGGGGGGGTGTCCTCACCTCTCGTGAAGAAGTTCAGTCTGCTGGAGACTCGCTTGCTGGTTGGACAGATTGTCTGTTCATTATTCTTTTAGTTCTGTAGAACTTTGTTCACAGAACATTGTATAGACTTTGTGATTTTCGACGTTGTATGAGGTTGTGTGTCACTTAGACACTCCGAACATCTCAGGTCCTTAGCTATAGCTTCTGACCTAATTTTGTACTGGTTCCTGTGTATTGTCACAGTCACAGTTTTCCTATGCTGAACGAAGATTCAGTATTATGGGAGTTTTGTAACTTTTGTGGAGGATCTGCAGATGGTCCCTACTTATGTCGTTATTATCTCCTTGTTCCTGATTCTGTGTCGCAGTCGCTTGATATTGCATTGCTATTGGGCTTAGCATTCTTTGTTGTTCAAGCAGACTGTTCGGGTTGCCAGTCGGTCAAGAAGTTAGTTTATTTGAGGACTTTGTCAGTCACTTGTTTAAGTCTTATTCGAGTCTTGAGACATAGCTAACTACTTAAGAGCACTTACACGCATACACACACTTGTACATATTTGTAATATCTTATTAAATGTTAAAGTACCTGACGGTACTTAAGAATTATAAATGTGATATGTGCTTTCAGCACAATAATATTGAACTCGAGAGATTGATTTATTTTGATATTGCTGAAATTAATTTAATTTATAATTATACTCTAGACAAACTCCCCCCTACTACTTAATAAATTTATAAATTTTAATTTCTCTATTTAGTAGACCTACCAGTTGTAATCCTAAAGCACTATTGAACCATACTGAATTTCATGGATTATTGGACAAGGATATGAATACTTGTTACGAAAACCGACCAGTAACAGGCTAGATGCTAGATGGGACAGTCCTTTATAGTGTTTCACTGAGATCTCTAGCTTTTGCAATCAGCGTTGTTTGTTGATATAACAAGACAATGCGTTATTACGAGCACTGGTAATCACACGAGCTCACTGGTACCACACGAGCACTGGTAATCACACGAGCAGGGTAACACACGAGCACTGGTACTCCACACGAGCCTGGTAATCCACACGCAGCACTGGTAACGCACAAGAGCACTGGTAATCACACGAGCATGGGTAACCACCGAGCACTGATAAACCAACACGAGCAATGGTAACCCACGAAGATCAATGTGTAACCACACGTGCACTGGTAATCACACGAAGCACTGCCGGTAAACAACACGAGCACTGGTATATCACACGAGCTCTGGTAACCACAGTTCGTGGCACTGGTAACCACACGTTGACACTGGTAATCACACGAGCATGGTAATCACACGAGCACCTGGAACACACGAGCACTGGTAATCACACGAGACAATGGTAATCACACGGCACTGGTAAATCACACTCGAGCACTGGTAACCACACGAGTGTCTGGTAACCAACTGAGCTCTGAGTCACCACACGAGCAATGGTACCACACGAGCACTGGTAATACACGAGCATCTGGTAATCACACGAGCACTGGTATACCACCGAGCACTTGGTAATCACACGAGCACTGGTATCACACGGACACTGGTACCCACACGAGCACGGGTAAACCACACGAGCACTGCGTATACACACGAGACACTGGTAATCACACGTGCCTGGGGTAACCACACGAGCTTGATAGTAATCACACGAGCATGGTAACACACGAGCAACTGGTAACCACTCGAGCATGGTAATCACACGAGACCACTGTGTACCCACGTGCACTGGTAACTAACAAGAGCACCTGGTAATCACACGAAGCACTGGTAAACCACACGAGCACTGAGTAACCACACGAGCACTGGTAACCACACGAGCACTGTTAAGAAACTCGAGCAATGGAGTTAACCACACGAGCACTGGTAAACCACACGAGCACTGCGTTAACCACAACTGAGCAATGATATGTACAACTCAATCACTGGTAACACACAGCGCACTGGTAACTCACACTCGAGCACTGGTAATCACCGAGCACTGGTACACACGAGCCTGGTAACCACACGTGCACTGGTAACCACCTACGAGCATGGTTAACCCACGTGCAATGTAACCACACGAGCCTCGATAAACCACACGAGCAGGTGTAAACCACAGAGCACTGGTCTAACCACACGAGCACTGGTAATCTCACACGATGAGCACTGGTAGAACCACACGAGCACTGGTAACCACACGAGCCTGGTAAACCACACGAGCACTGATAATCACACGAGCTCTGGTAAACCACATCGAGCACTGGCAACACACGAGCACTGGTAATCAACTGAGCACTGGTCAACCCCACGAGCACTGGGGTTCCCCTCCCCACACGAGCCACTGGTAACACACGAGCACTGGGTAATCAACGAGACTGGTCAACCACACGAGCATGGTAACCACACGTGCACTTGGTTAACACCACGGAGCACTGGGAACCACACGAGCCCTGGTAACCACACGAGCACTTGGTAACCTACACGAGCACTGATAACAACACGTAGCAATGGTAAACCACACGAGCAGATGGTAACACACACGAGCACTGGTAATCTATCGAGCATGGTAACACACTGAGCACTGGTAAACCTCACGGTAGCACTGGTAACACACACCGAGCACTGGTTATCAGACACGAGCACTGGTAACCACACGAGCACTGGTAAGCACACGAGCATGGTAACCAACAACGAGCACTTGTAATCACACGAGCACTGGTAACCACACGGAGCACTGTAACACACGAGCACTGGTAACCCACACGAGCACACATGATATTCACACCGAGCACTGGTAACCACTTGTAGCACTGGTAACACACGAAGCACTGGTAAACCTCACGAGCATGGGTACTGACACGCAGCACTTGGTAAACACACGAGCACTGGTAACCACTAGCCAGCACTGGTAACCACACGGACACTGATAATCAACACGAGCAATGGTAACCACAAGAGCACATAGGAACCACACGAGCCTGGTACCACACGAGACACATGGTAACCAGTCACTGAGGACTGGTTTAAAACAGAGCACTGGTATAACACACGTAGCAATGTAACACACGAGCACTGGTAAGCCACAGAGCACTGGTAATCACACGAGCACTCGGTAACCACACGAGCACTGGTAACCTCACGAGCACTGGTAACCACACGAGCACTGATAATCACATCGAGCATGGTAACCACTCACGTAGACTCTGGATAACCACAGAGCACTGGTTACACACGTAGCATGGGTAACCACACGAGCCACTGGATATCAACACGACCAATGGTAATCACACGAGACACTGGACCCCCCCCCCCCCCCCCGGCACTGGGAACCACCCGAGCACTGGTAACCACACGAGCCAATGGTAACCACACGAGCACTGGTACCACACGAGCAATGGCTAACCACACGCAGCCACTGATAATCCAACGACGCACTGATAACCACAGAGTCACTTGGAAACACAAGTGCACTGGCTAACTACACGAGCACTGGTAAACACACGAGCACTGGTATATCAACAGAGCAAGTTGCGTAGCACACGTAGCATGGTAACCATCTACGCGAGCCACTGGTAACACTCAGTGTAGCACTGGGTAAACCACACGAGTCTACTGGTAACCATCACACGGCACTGGAAACCACACGAGCACTGGTAACCAACAAGAGCACTGGTAACCACACGAGCACTGTGTAACCACAAGAGCATGGTAACCTACACGAGCACTGATAAATCAAACGAGCACCTGGTAACCACAAGAGCACTGGTATCCACATGAGCACTGGTTACTAACACGTGCATGGTAAACACACGGGCACTGTTAATCACACGAGCACTGGTAACCCACACGAGCACTCGGTATTCACCGTAGAACTGCGTAACCACACGTAGCACGGGTAATCACACGAGCACTGGTAACCACACGAGCAATGGTAATCACACGAGCACTGGTAATCACACGAGCACTGGTAATTCACTACGAGCACACGTTGGTAACCACACGAGCACTGGTAATCACACGAGCCATGGTAACCAACAGTGCCACTGGTAACCACACGAGCACTTGGTATTCACACACGAGCTCTGGTAACACGAGCACTGGTAATCACACGTGCACTGGTAATCACACGAGAACTGGTAATCAACACGAGCACTGTAACCACACGAGCACTGGTAATCACACGAGCACTGGTTAACATACTAGAGCACTGTGATAATCACACGAGCACTGGTAACACCACGTGCACTGGTAACCTCACACGAGCATGGTAAAAAACACGTTTGCACTGATAATCACACGAGCAGCTGGTAACCCACACGCTGCACTGGTAACCAACACGAGGCACCTGGTAACCACACCGAAGCACTGATATCACACGAGCACTGGTAACCAACGAGCACTGGTACCACACGTGAACTGGTAAACCACACGAGCACTTGGTAACCACACGAGACACTGGTAACCACACGAAGCACTGGTAACCACACGAGCACATGATTAACCACGAGCACTGGTTAAACACACGAGTCATGGTAACCTGTCCCACACGAGCACTGAAATCCACACGCAGCACTTGGTAATCTCACGTGCCACTGTAAACCACACGATGACACTGATAATCATACCAGAATTGAAAAATTAAGTTTTTAAATCAGAGAGAAGCTATTGGGGAAAATGTGAGGGTTACGGTGCGGGTGAGAGTGCGCTCGGGCCGGGTCAAGTGAATTGAACTTCTAATTAAGTCAAGAATTTCCTTGTTAAGTTTTGGGAGTCTCCTGGCATTCGTTGCAACCTACCACGTGCAATACCATGCTTCACACCACACACACACACACACACTCCACACACCACACACACACACACACAATACACACACACACACACACACACACACAAACAACACACACAAACAATGATGTAGTGAAGTTCGAACAATATAGATTCGAGAACCAGATCTTAGTCATTGTGCTTGCATATAAGACAACCAGATGCAGACTTTCCCAAGAGTTCCAAGAAACAGCTCTTGAAAATTGACTCCTGTCTGGATAACTTTCCAGCCCACATCCCGCCAAAAGTCTTGCTGTTGATGACTTCAATCTAGGACATACAAAATGGAAGAATATGCAAATAATGTCGTAGCAGAAATAATCTTTGGAGGCAGGTTCACGATGAAAAGTCACACACACAGAAACTGCTGAAATTTCTGTGGGCAAACCACACCCTAAGTCAGCAGATAGTGGAGCCAACAAGACTGGAGAATCATACTTGAACATATTTTCACGCAAATTACATGAGGACCCCTGGCAAGAAAATAACCATATAAAAAAAAACTAATTCTGATCACTGGGGGGGCCAAACTGAAGTACAGAGCTTGCATGCACAGGGAGTCTGATCAAACAAAATACATTCAGCTATGAGGGCACCTTCACAAATTTCAACTTTCAGCAACAAGAACATCAAATGGGGACCAGGGTAAACTTGTCCTAATTGAACATGTTGGGAAGATATCTTAAATTACAAGGACCCTACCAGTTCCTTGAAAAGATCAACTCCTGGTAGTAAGTTGTTCAATGTATATGCCTTCTAAAGAAAAAGGAGAAAGAAATATACTGGAGAGAGAGGGAGAGAGAGACGCTCCCTTTACAGGCGAAGACGAAGAATTACTGGAGCTCCTCAGGAATGATAACATTATCTGAAATGTACACGGAAGGAAGTGCTAACCTGGGGGAAGGAAGATAAATATTTAATTTAAGTTAAAGGACACTACAGACATCCAGGAGGACAATAGGAGTAATTGCAATTCTACAAGACGGAACACTTAAACAGATGACAACAAATGAAATGAGGAGGAGATACTGAAATCTTATATGACTCTGTGTTTAGCGAGCCACTAATCAGTTTAAAGATCGACAATCCAAATAATTTTTTCATGAATGAGCCTCAAAACCCTGTCAACGTATGCCAAATTTCTGACATAACCCTGACTCCACTAGACTTTGAGAAAGCCATCGACGACATGCCCATGCACTCAGCCCCAGGCCCAGACTCGTGGAACTCTGTGTTCATTAACCCTTTGAGGGTCGACAGGCCCTCTCCGAAACTCGTTCTCAGGGTCGGCCAAATTTCAAAAAAAAAAAAAATTATTTTTTCTTATGAAAAAATAGAGTATTTTTTTCTAAACATTGTAGGCTAAACAAAAAAATTTTAGCGTCAATACTTACCGAGATATGGAGGTGTGAAATTTCCCAAAAGTGAACAACATATGGTAACATCGCCGACTGCCGTCACCCGGTATTTTTCTATTTACTTTTTTATGTACTATTTTCAATTTTTTTTCAATTTTTTTTTTTTCTGAGTAACTTTTATGGCCTCTGAGGCCAACATGATCAGTATTTTGTAAGTTATTTCTTTTTCAATACTACACAATAAGGGCGTAAACACTGTTGTCATTATTTTGTTTACAGAAAATATTTACACAAACAAACAATATGAAATGTTGTTTATTACTATTTTTCTATATTTTATATACACATATACAGTCACAGGACATGTTTCTAGAAGTTCTGCAGCCTGTGGAACTCCTTGAAACATGGTGTCATCACAGTGGAGTTTTTGCACTCCTCACACATAAAACGAGTGTCTCTGCGTTGTTGTGGGCGTTTTTTTTTTGTATGTGAACAGACGTAACACCTCTTCTGAGCCTTTTTCTTCAAAGCAGTAGCAGGCAGTTTACCAGGAAGTGATCACCATGCTTCAGACGAGCAGGTAGTTGTTGATAATTTGGTGGCGGTCAATTGCAGGTGCATTTCCTTGGTACTTGAATACTATTTGTCTGATGACAGACAAACAGAATTCGCCGTACTGTGGTTTGTTTCTGGTGCTCATCTTATACATATTATAAGCATTGAGCATGGAAATGTCCAGAAGATGGAAAAACAGTTTGATGTACCACTTATAACTCTTGCGAACACAATCAGCAAACCCAATCTGCATGTCACATTTGTCCACTGAACGCATGTTGAAGGTGTAATCAATCACAGCTGCAGGTTTTTGAATGGGTTCATTTCTCTCTCTATGCTGCCTGCCACTGTCTGCCATTTCATTAGGGTGAATTGATGACAACAGTGTGACATCATCGTTTGTCATGCCACCGAAATGCCATGATGTCATTGGCAGCAAACGCCTGCACCTCACCTCTGCGAGTGCCACATCAAACCTGGGCATATGTTTCGATTTGCACGCACTGTGCCACACACATCTGTCATGTTCACTCGCAAAAATCACTGAGTGAGGGGCTTGTGTACCAGTTATACTGTATATAAATATGCCCCTTACCAAGGTATGGTTCTATCATTGTTCGAACCACATCACCTGAGATGCCCAATAACTTCCTGGTATTTTGCAATGTATAACTTCCAGTGTACACAATAATATCCAATACCAACCACTGTAACAATCACAAAGCACAAACAACTTTATACCAAAGCGTTTCCTCTTGCTTGGTATGTACTGTTGAAAGAGAGTCTTCCTTTGAACAGAATCAAAGACTCGTCAATTACAAGCTTCCTGAAGGATAAAAATGAGTACTGAATTTCTGTTTCAGATACACAAACACATTCCTAATCTTATATAACCTGTCAGTTCTGTCAGGCCTGTTTTATCTGAGAAGTGAAGCATACGTAACATTAGCACAAATCGATTCACTGGCATTATATCACTGAAAACCTGGTGTTGCAATCAGGGGGTCTGTTGACCAGTATGATTTCACTTTGTGCTTATACCACATGTGGCATAAGCATTATTGTGGCAAAGAAAAGATACAGCTCAGCCACAGTTGCCTCCTTCCATTGGTGTAGACGTGATTTGGTGGAAAGTATTGTGTTTGCCATTGTGTACTCGTAGTATGTGTTGCTTTCCATGACAATACTTTTCATCAGTGGTTCGTCAAAGAAATAACTCGAAACATTCCAGTTCAGTGGCATTGTTCCCAAGTGCACAAGATGCCGTATTCCACTTTGGCTGCCATCAAACTGGTGGGATTTGGAACAAAATTGACAGCTTCCTGCCAATCCCAGGTGCGGTCTGCTGGTGGTACTGGACAATGACAGTGGTTGTGGTTGTGGAGGTTGTGGTTGTGGAGGTTGTGGTTGTGGAGGCTGGTGTGGTGGGGGAGTGGGGATGGTGCCTTTGTTCTAGATCAGCTGAGGCAGCGGCGTGGGTGGCAGCGTGGGTGGCAGCATGGCCCACTGCTGGTGCCTCACCGCCGGCACCACTACCACCACGCACATTTTCCATCCCAATTGCAACAGTATCTTCGTCATTTTCACTGTCTGTTCCTGTTGTACAGCCACGGGATGTACTCCGAGATACACTCCTTCCCCTTGTATAACATATGGCACACTTCCAGAGCGCATATATCGTCGTATATACTGACGCTTCACTGGGGAATATTGCACTTCACTATCACTACTGGAACTAGTTTGAAGAGCTTGTAGTTCATATTCACTATCACTATCATCACCCATGCTCTCATCTGAGTCTGGGATTTGGGAAAATAGAAGTTTCCTCTTGGGTTCTGGAACAACTGAACGTGAACACGAGGGCCAGCACCAGAGGTGGAAGGCTGAGGTCGTCTGGGTTTTTCTTCACTATTACCGAAATTATGGTCATTAGTTCGGTCAAAACCTCACTAAAACCACGAAACTCATCTTCACTGGCACTTCCATCACTATTAAACTGTCACTGGGGAAACAAAAGTGTCCCAATTCGCCGAGGAGTGAGGAGCTTCTTACCGCGAGGCATGGTGGACATTGTTTACTAAGAGGGCATTCCCACAATGCACCACTGGTCCCAGATTTTTTTTTTCTACCGCGCACACTGACCACGCAGACCCATTCTCTCACACCTAGGCCTATCAGCCTTTTCGCGCGAGATTTGAGGCCGCTAGAATTTATGCGTACTAGTACGTCAAAAACCCCTACGCGTAAGACGTACTAGTACGACGAAAACCCTCAAAGGGTTAAGAACTGCAAGAAACCCCTCTCACGGTCCCTAAGTATGCTACGGAGAAGGAGCATAGACACAGGTGAGATTCCAGTCACTCAAAACAACGGATATAGCCCCACTCCATAAAGGTGACAGCAAAGCAGTAGCCCTGCAACCACAGTGCCATGTATATCACTAGAGGCTCATAACAACCTAATAACCTCTGCAGCAAGACTCGCTTAGCCAATCAAAGAGCAGCCTTCAGAAAACGTAACAAAAGAGCCCCTCACGGTCCTATACACACGTCAGGCCCATCTTACCCATCTTAGTTTTGATTATAATAATTACAATACCCAGCACCAGAAGAGGAACCCACATCTGATAAATAACCTTAAGAAGCTATGAGGGCAAATTTACGAGGTAATTGCCAGAACTAACCTAACCGAGGAATGCAAGACTGAAGGTACGGAACCTGTCGACATTAGAGGATAAAAGCACAAGGAAGAAACATGATAACTACGTACAAAATACTCAGAGGAATAAGTGTTCGAGAGGCGGGGTCAGGAGCTGAAACTCACAGTTGCGACCACAAACAGGTGAGTATGTACAGTATAAACACATTGTAGGTGAAAATTTCCTGCAAGGGGCGTACCAGGAGGCTCCCAGGAGCCTGCTAGGAGCTCCCAGGAGCCTGCTAGGAGGCTCCTAGGAACCTGCTAGAACGCTCCCAGTGCCTGCTAAAAGGCTCCCAGGAGCCTGCTAGGAGGTCCCAGGAGCTGCTAGAAGGCTCCCAGAACCCTGCTAGGAGGTTCCCAAGAGCCTGCTAGGAGGTTCCCAAGAACCTGCTAGGAGGTTCCTAGGACCCTGCTAGGAGGTTCCATGATCCTACTAGGAGCCACCCAAAAGCCTCCTAGGAGGATTCCATGAGCCTGCTAGGAGGTTCCCAAAAGCCTGCTGGAAGGTTCCCAGGAACCTGCTAGGAGGATCCCAAGAGCCTGCTAGAAGATTCCTAGGACCCTGCTAGGAGGTTCCTTGCCACTACGCTGCGGCATCGATGACAAAGGCGCTAAGCCAGGGTAGTCACTTCACCTTTAACCTCAGGTCGACTCCCACATTAAGGCACTTTACCTCCCTCCCACGCTATCCCACTCGACTTCCCACCCATGCTATTCCACTCGACTTCCCTTCCACGCTATCTCACTCGACCTCCCTCCCTCCAACGCTACCTCCCTCCCATACTATCCCACTCTACCTCCCTCACTCTCTCACTCGACCTCCCTCCTACGTTATAAGACTCTCTACCCCCCTTCCGTACACCCATAGTATGACACTGTACCAGCCAGGCTGGGGGAGGTATTAAGACTGAACCTACCATCCAGGCTGGAGGGACTGAGCCTACCAGCCAGGCTGGAGGGACTGAGCCTACCAGCCAGGCTGGAGGGACTGAGCCTACCATCCAGGCTGGAGGGACTGAGCCTACCATCCAGGCTGGAGGGACTGAGCCTACCAGCCAGGCTGGAGGGACTGAGCCTACCATCCAGGCTGGAGGGACTGAGCCTACCAGCCAGGCTGGAGGGACTGAGCCTACCATCCAGGCTGGAGGGACTGAGCCTACCATCCAGGCTGGAGGGACTGAGCCTGCCATCCAGGCTGGAGGGACTGAGCCTACCAGCCAGGCTGGAGGGACTGAGCCTACCAGCCAGGCTGGAGGGACTGAGCCTACCAGCCAGGCAGGAGGGACTGTGCCTACCAGCTAGGCAGGAGGGACTGAGCCTGGGAGTGAGAGGTTATAATCATCCTGTGTGATCCCTGGACTCCCAAAATGTCCTTGAGGGGTGAAGGGGAGGGAAGGGGTAGAGGGGAGTGGAGGGGTGGAGAGGGAGGGCGGAGGAGAGGAGGGAAGGGAGAGGTTGGAGGTAAGATTGCCAAAACGCGCTATATTTTGCGTTAAATTAAGTGAAAAAGCGCGCCCGCGAAATTTAGAAACCCCTCGCGCTAAACAAATTCGTAAAATGGAGAAATCCAGCGCGAGAAGCGGCAAGTTGACAACCCTGGATAGAGGGTAGAAGGATGGGAGGTGCCTGTGACCGGTTCTAAGATCTTTTCTTTCTATCCTCACAGCCCGGTCTGGGGCCAGATCGGTAGGTGCGACACATGGGCAACAGTTAGGCAACTTTCTTCCGAAACGTTTCGCCTACAGAGTAGAGTTCTTCAGTCGAGTACAGAAAGTACGCAGGAGCAGTAGAGATGTGAACACGATATAATCAATCCATCACCTTTGAAACGTAGATTTGAGGTTGTCAGTCCCTCAGCCTGGAGAAGAATTCTGTTCCATAGTCTGAAACAATCTGCTGTGGAACAGACTATGGAACAGAACTCTTCTCCAGACTGAGGGACTGACAACCTCAAATCTACATCTTCAAAGGTGATGGACTGACTACATCGTTTTCACATCTCTACTGCTCCTGCCTACTTTCTGTACTCGACTGAAGAAGCCTACTGTGTAGGCGAAACGTTTCGGAATAAAGTTGCCTAAATGTTGCCCATGTGTCGCACCTACCAACCTGTCGGTATTGTATGCCACTTTGATATTTACTCGGGCCAGATCAACCAGGTTATTGTTTTTGGCGGCCAACATATCCCTTACAGCCCGGTGGCTCTGACCCTTACCTGAAAGATACCTGAAGAACGTTTCCGGAGGTCAATACCCCCTGCGGCCCGGTCCCAGACCAGGCCTCCTATTGGATAATGAAGACAAATTTCAACTACTCCGTTATGGAAAACTGGAGGAGATAATAACTAGAACAGAGTATACTACTGACTCCGGCATACAATAGAGCGGAAAAAATAATGTAAGGACCTGGGAGTAGTAATGTCTGAGGATCTCACTTTCAAGGATCACAACAGTGCCACGATTGCACGTGCAAAGAAAATGATAGGATGGATAATGAGAACTTTCAAAACGAGAGATGCCAAGCCAATGATGATCCTTTTCAAATCACTTGTTCTCTCTAGGCTGGAATACTGCTGTACATTAACATCTCCATTCAAAGCAGGTGAAATCGCAGATCTAGAGAGTGTACAGAGATCCTTTACTGCACGTATAAGTTCTGTCAAGCACCTTAACTACTGGGAACGCTTTGGAAGCACTTGACTTGTACTCGCTGGAACGCAGGAGGAGAGATATATCATAATCTACACTTGGAAAATCTTGGAAGGAATGGTCCCAAATCTGCACACAGAAATCACTCCCTACGAAAGTAAAAGACTGGGCAGGCGATGCAAAATGCCCCCAATTAAAAGTAGGGGCGCCATTGGTACACTAAGGGAAAACACCATAAGGGTCCGGGGCCCAAGACTGTTCAACAGCCTCCCATCAAGCATTAGGGGAATTACCAATAAACCCCTGGCTGCCTTCAAGAAAGAGCTGGACAGATACCTAAAGTCAGTGCCGGATCAGCCGGGCTGTGGCTCGTACGTTGGACTGCGTGCGGCCAGCAGTAACAGCCTAGTTGATCAGGCCCTGATCCATCGGGAGGCCTGGTCATGGACCGGGCCGCGGGGGCGTTGATCCCCGGAATAACCTCCAGGTAACCAGGTATCCAGGGTCTAATCAACTAGACTCTTACCGTTAGATGAACACAGCCCAACGTATGAACCACAGCTCAGTTGATCAGGCACTGATTTTTGGACTTATGCACTTCCCCCAAATGCAGAGAGCGCACTGAAGAGTCGGGGACCTCTGACACTCCTCGAGTTCTCTTTCAGTGTACTCGTAGCGTCCCTGTTCTTTCGTGGAAGTATCTTGCAACGCCTGCCAAATCTCTTGTTGTCACACATAGTGATTTTGGTATTTAGGTTTCGGATCAGTCCCGCCAGGATTTTTCAGGTGTACATTATTATGTACCTTTCTCGCCTACGTTCCAAGGAATACAGTTCAAGGGACGTCAAGCATTCCCAGTAGTTTAGATGTTTGATCGAGTGTATCAGAATGTAAGCCCTTGCGGGTAGCGATCCAGTTTCCTCTTCAAAACTTCTACACTCGTTTCAGCAATATTTCCGATATCTGCTGAGAGCAGATTGTGCCTCCAGGGCTCCTGCTTTCCCCTGTATGTCTGACTCCAGTATGTTGTTATGGTAGTGTGTAGAAGACTGACCTGACTCCAGTATGTTGTTATGGTAGTGTGTAGAAGACTGACATGACTCCAGTATGATGTTATGGTAGTGTGTAGAAGACTGACATGACTCCAGTATGTTGTTATGGTAGTGTGCAGAAGACTGAGATGACTCCAGTATGTTATGGTAGTGTGCAGAAGACTGACCTGACTCCAGTATGTTGTTATGGTAGTGTGCAGAAGACTGACCTGACTCCAGTATGTTGTTATGGTAGTGTGCAGAAGACTGAGATGACTCCAGTATGTTATGGTAGTGTGTAGAAGACTGACATGACTCCAGTATGTTGTTATGGTAGTGTGTAGAAGACTGACATGACTCCAGTATGTTGTTATGGTAGTGTGCAGAAGACTGACCTGACTCCAGGACTCCAGTATGTTGTTATGGTAGTGTGCAGAAGACTGACCTGACTCCAGTATGTTGTTATGGTAGTGTGCAGAAGACTGACCTGACTCTATGCCACAGGAATGGTAAAAACCACTCTTAGCATCCAACAGGGAGCACAAAGCGATATAAACAATACCTCAGAGGAACTTGGCTTACTTCTTACTGCGTGGCTTACTTCTCTCTCTCAGCTGGGTTAGAAGCTGGGTTGGCTGACTGGCTTACCCCACGAGAATGGCTGACTGGAAGACGTGTAACGATGCACAAAGCACGGAGGAGCAGTTGGATGACAGGAGACAGGCTGGATGATAGGCCCGACTGGCGTTCACTTCCACAGTCTGGCTTACTGACTGGCTTAATTGCAAATCCGGGTCAACCCCTCGGAGATTGAAGCCAATTAGCACACGAACTAAGCCAGGAACTTGAAACGGCTGCAACGGGCTTGCAGGATGAAAGCTGTGAGGAGAGTCAGCTGCTTTCTGGCTGGTGGGGGGTGCGCGAGGGGAGAGCTGGTGGCTGGAGGTTCACCTATGACCCTGCCGGCTACTCGCGAACAGTCTTCAAACGACTTGAATTACCCCTTAAAAACGTAAATCCACGCTCCACACCGCTGTACAACCATTTATCATGTGGGAGTTGTTACGTGGATTAGGGTAGAATACTCACGTAGGCTGTTATTATTATAATTGCTGTTATGTGGAGGGAGCCCGCAGCCGTTACCTGTCTCTTTGGTTACACTCGTAAAACTGACTAGCCGGCTGGCCCGTACCCCGTTAGTGGGTCTTTTGAAATAGTGTCAGCTCAGCACAGACCGTGACTCAAGACGGTTGGTCGTTGAGTCAACGGACAGGTTACTGGTAACTGGTTACTACTACTGAGACTGGTAACTGGTTACTACTACTGAGAGTTATGGTAGTGTGTAGAAGACTGACATGACTCCAGTATGTTGTTATGGTAGTGTGCAGAAGACTGAGATGACTCCAGTATGTTGTTATGGTAGTGTGTAGAAGACTGACATGACTCCAGTATGTTGTTATGGTAGTGTGCAGAAGACGAGATGACTCCAAATATGTTGTTATGGTGTGTGCAGAAGACTGGGCTGACTCCCGTATGTTGTTATGGTAGTGTGTAGAAGACTGACCTGACTCCAGTATGTTGTTTAAAGGTAGTTGTGTAGAAGACTGACCTGACTCCAGTAGTTTTTTTATGGTAGTGTGCAGAAGACTGAGATAACTCCAGTATGTTGTTATGGTAGTGTGTAGAAGACTGACTGACTCCAGTTGTTGTTATGGTAGTGTGTAGAAGACTGACCTGACTCAGTTTGTTGTTATGGTAGTGTGTAGAAGACTGACCCGACTCCAGTATGTTGTTATGAAATGTGTAGAAGACTGACCTGACTCCAGTATGTTGTTTGGTAGTGTGTAGAGAAACTCACCTGACTCCAGTATGTTGTTATGGTAGTGTGCAGAAGACTGACATTGACTCAGTATGTTATGGTAGTGTGTAGAAGACTGACATGACTCCCGTATGTTTTTATGGTAGTGTGTAGAAGACGACAAAGACTCCAGTATGTTGTTATGGAGTGTGCAGAAGACTGACCTGATTCCAGTATGTTGTTATGGTAGTGTGCAGAAGAATGACCTGACTCCAGTATGTTGTTATGGTAGTGTGCAGAAGACTGACCCGACTCCATATGTTGTTATGGTAGTGTTGCAGAAGACTGACCTGACTCCAGTATGTTGTTATGGGAGTGTGCAGAAGACTGACTGACTCCCGTATGTTGTTATGGTAGGGGTGCAGAAGACTGAATGATCAGTATGTTGTTATGGTAGTGTGCAGAAGACTGACATGACTCCAGTATTTTTGTTATGGTAGTGTTAGAAGACTGACATGACTCCAGTATGTTGTTATGGTAGTGTGCAGAAGACTGAGATGACTCCAGTATGTTTATAAATTTGTGTGTAGAAGACTGACATGACTCAGTATGTTGTTTGGTAGTGTGCAGAACACTGAGATGACTCCAGTATGTTGTTATGGTAGTGTTTCAGAAGACTGACCTGACTCCAGTATGTTGTTATTGGTAGTGTGTAGAAGACTGACCTGACTCCAGTATGTGTTATGGTAGTGTGTAGAAGACTGACCTGACTCCAGTATGTTGTTATGGTAGTGTGCAGAAGACTGAGATAACTCCAGTAATGTTGTTATGGGTAGTGTGTAGAAGACTGACTGACTCCCGTATGTTGTTATGGTAGTGTGTAGAAGACTGACCTGACTCCCGTATGTTTTTTATGGTAGTGTGTAGAAGACTGACCTGACTCAGTATGTTGTTATGGGAGTGGGGAAACTGACCTGACTCCAGTATGTTGTTATGGTAGTGTGTAGAAGACTCACCTGACTCCAGTATGTTGTTATGGTAGTGTGCAGAAGACTGACATGACTCCAGTATGTTGTTATGGTAGTGTGCAGAAGACTGACCTGACTCAGTATGTTGTTATGGAGTGTGCGAAGACTGACCTGACTCAGTATGTTGTTAGGTAGTGTGTAGAAGACTGACCTGACTCAGTATGTTGTTATGGTAGTGTGCAGAAGACTGAGATGACTCCAGTATGTTGTTATGGTAGTGTGCAGAAGACTGACATGACTCCAGTATGTTGTTATGGTAGTGTGTAGAAGACTGACCTGACTCCAGTATGTTGTTATGGTAGTGTGTAGAAGACTGACATGACTCCAGTATGTTGTTATGGTAGTGTTAGAAGACTTTACCTGACTCCAGTATGTTGTTATGGTAGTGTGCAGAAGACTGACATGATCCAGTATGTTGTTATGGTAGTGTGTAGAAGACTGACATGACTCCAGTATGTTGTTATGGTAGTGCGTAGAAGGCTGACATGACTCCAGTATGTTGTTATGGTAGTGTGCGAAGACTGAGATGACTCCGTATGTTTTTTATGGTAGTATGCAGAAGACCCGAGATGACTCCCGTATGTTGTTATGGTAGTGTGCAGAAGACTGACCTGACTCCAGTATGTTGTTTATGGTAGAGTGCAGAAGACTGACATGACTCCAGTTGTTGTTATGGTGTGTGCAGAAGATGACATGACTCCCGTATGTTGTTTATGGTAGTGTGCAGAAGACTGAGATGACTCCAGTTTTGTTGTTATGGTGTGTTTCAGAAGACTGACATGACTCCAGTATGTTGTTATGGTAGGGGTGCAGAAGACTGACATGACTCCAGTATGTTGTTATGGTAGTGTGCAGAAGACTGACCTGACTCCAGTAAAGTTGTTATGGGGTGTGTAGAAGACTGACCTGACTCCAGTATGTTGTTATGGTAGTGTGTAGAAGATTGACTGACTCCAGTATGTTGTTTATGGTAGTGTGCAGAAGACTGACATGACTCCAGTATGTTGTTATGGTAGTGTCCAGAAGACTGACATGACCAGTATGTTTTATGGTAGTGTGTAGAAGACTGACATGACTCAGTATGTTTGTTATGGTAGTGTGTAGAAGACTGATATGACTCCCGTATGTTGTTATGGTAGTTTTGCAGAAGACTGACATGACTCCAGTATGTTGTTATAGTAGTGTGAGAGACTGACATGACTCCGTATGTTGTTTGGTAGTGGTAGAAGACTGACATGACTCCAGATGTTGTTTTTGGTAGTGTGCAGAAGACTGACCTGACTCCAGTATGTTGTTATGGTAGTATGCAAAAAGACTGAGATGACTCCAGTATGTTGTTGTGGTAGTGTGCAGAAGACGACATGACTCCAGAAAGTTGTTATGGTAGTGTGCAGAAGACTGACATGACTCCAGTATGTTATGGTAGTGTGCAGAAGACTGACATGACTCCAGTTGTTGTTATGGTAGTGTGCAGAAGACTGGGGATGACTCCAGTATGTTGTTATGGTATGTGCAAGAAGACTGACTGACTCCAGTATGTTTGTAAAGGTAGTGTGCAGAAGACTGACATGACTCCAGTATGTTGTTATGGTAGTGTGGGAGAAGACTGACCTGACTCCAGTATGTTGTTATGGTAGTGTGTAAGAAGACTGCATTGACTCCCCTATGTTGTTATGGTAGTGTGCAGAAGAGGGATTGACTCCGTTTTGTTAAACATGGTAGTGTAAGAAGAGGGACCTGACCCAGTTAATGTTGTCATGGTAGTGTACAGAAGAGAGACCTGACTCTAGTATGTTATCATGGTAGTGTACAGAAGAGGGACCCGACTCCAGTATGTATCATGGTAGTGTACAGAAGAGGGAACCTGACCTCCATATTTTGTTTTTGGTAGTATACAGAAGAGGGACCTGACTCAGCATGTTATCATGGTAAGTATACAGAAGAGGGACCTGACTCCAGTATGTTATCATGGTAGTATACACAAGAGGGACCTGACTCCAGTATGTTATCTGGTAGTATAACAGAAGAGGGACCTGACTCCAGTATGTTATCATGGTAGTGTACAGAAGAGGGACCTGACTCCAGTATGTTATCATGGTAGTGTACAGAAGAGGGACCTGACTCCCGTATGTTAATCCATGGTAGTATAACAGAAGAGGGACCTGACTCCAGTATGTTATCATGGTAGTATAAAAGAAGAGGGACCTGACTCCGTATGTTATCATGGTAGTATACAGAAGAGGGACCTGACTCCAGTATGTTATCATGGTAGTGTAAAAGAAGAGGGACCTGACTCCAGTATGTTATCATGGTAGTATACAGAAGAGGGACCTGACTCCAGTATGTTATCATGGTAGTGTACAGAAGAGGGACCTGACTCCAGTATTTATCATGGTAGGTACAGGAAAGGGACCTGACTCCAGTAAAGTTATCATGGTAGTATACAGAAAAGGACCCGACTCCAGTATGTTTCATGGTAGTGTTACAGAAGAGGACCTGACTCCAGTATGTTATCATGGTAGTGTACAGAAGGGACCTGACTCCTGTATGTTATCATGGTAGTGTACAGAAGGGGACCTGACTCCAGTATGTTTTTCATGGGGAGTAAAACAAGAAGAGGGACATGACTCCTGTATGTTATCATGGTAGTGTACAGAAGAGGGACCTGACTCCAGTATGTTATCATGGTAGTATAAGAAAAGGGACATGACTCCAGTATGTTATCATGGATTGGGACAAAGAGGGACCTGACTCCAGTATGTTATCATGGTAGTGTACAGAAGAGGGACCTGACTCCAGTATGTTATCATGGTAGTGTACAGAAGAGGGACTGACTCAGTATGTTATCATGGTGTGTACAGAAGAAAGGGGCCTGACTCCAGTATGTTATCATGGTAGTATACAGAAGAGGGATCTGACTCCAGTATTTATCATGGTAGTGTACAGAAGAGGGACTGACTCGTGTATGTTATCATGGTAGTGTACAGAAGAGGGACCCGACTCCAGTATGTTATCATGGTAGTATACAGAAGAGGGACATGACTCCTGTATGTTATCATGGTAGTGTACAGAAGAGGGACTGACTCCAGTATGTTATCATGGTAGTATACAGAAGAGGGGCATTTACTCCATATGTTATCATGGTAGTGTACAGAAGAGGGACCTGACTCCCGTATGTTATCATGGTAGTGTACAGAAGAGGGACCTGATTCCAGTATGTTATCATGGTAGTGTACAGAAGAGGGACCTGACTCCAGTATGTTATCATGGTAGTATACAGAAGAGGGACATGACTCCAGCATGTTATCATGGTTTGTTACAGAAGGGGACATGACTCCAGTATGTTATCATGGTAGTGTACAGAAGAGGGACCTGACTCCAGTATGTTATCATGCTAGTGTACAGAAGAGGGACCTGACTTTAGTATGTTATCATGGTAGTGTACAGAAGAGGGACCTGACTCCAGTATGTTATCATGGTAGTGTACAGAAGAGGGACCTGACTCCCGTATGTTATCATGGTTTGTATACAGAAGAGGGACCTGATCTTTATGTTATTCATGGTAGTGTGCAGAAGACTGACCGATCCCGTATGTTGTTATGGGTAGTGTGCAGAAGCTGACATGACTCCAGTTTGTTGTTATGGTAGTTGCAGAAGATGACATGACTCCAGTATGTTGTTATGGTAGTGTGTAGAAGACTGACATGACTTCGTATTTGTTATGGTAGGTGCAGAAGAGGGATCTGCTCCAGTATGTTTCATGGTAGTGTACAGAAGAGGACCTGACTCCAGTATGTTGTCATGGTAGTGTGCAGAAGACTGAATGACTCCGTATGTTGTTATGGTAGTGTGCAGAAAAACTGACCTTACTCCAGTTATGTTGTTATGGTAGTGTGCAGAAGACTGACATGACTCCAGTTTGTTGTTATTTTAGTGTGCAGAGACGACATGACTCCAGTATGTTGTTATGGTAGTGTGCAGAAGACTGACATTTACTCCAGTATGTTTTATGGTAGTGTGCAGAAGACTGACTGACTCCAGTATGTTTTTATGGTAGTGTGCAGAAGACTGACCTGACTCCAGTATTTTTTTATGTAGTGTCAGAAGACTGACATGACTCCAGTATGTTGTTATGGTAGTGTTGTAGAAGACCGACATGAACTCCAGTATGTTTGTTAATGGTATGCTAGAAGACTGACATACTCCAGTATGTGTTATGGTAGTGTGGCAAAGACTGAGATGACTCCAGTATGTTTTTTATGGTAAGTATGCAGAAGACTGAGTGACTCCAGTATGTTGTTATGGTAGTGTGCAGAAGAATGACCTGACTCCAGGTATGTTGTAATGGTAGAGTGCAGAAGACTGACATGAACTCCAGATATGTTGTTATGGTAGTGTGCAGAAGACTGACATGACTCCATATGTTGTTATGTAGTGTGCCAGAAGACTGAGATGACACCATATGTTGTTTATGGTGAGTGTGCAGAATACTGACATGACTCCATATGTTGTTGTATTGTAGTTGCAGAAGACTGACAAGACTCAATATGTTGTTTATGGTAGTGTGCAGAAGACTGACCTGACTCCAGTATGTTTTTATGGTAGTGTGTAGAAGACTGACCTGACTCCAATATGTTTGTTAAGGTAGTTGTAGAAGATTGAACCTGAACTCCAGTATGTTGTTTATGGTAGTGTGCAGAAGACTGAACATGACTCCATAATGTTGTAATGGGAAGTGTCCAGAAGACTGAATGACTCCAGTATGTTGTATGGTAGTGTGTAGAAGACTGACATGACTCCCAGTATGTTGTTAGGTATTGTGTAGAAGACTGATAAGACACCAGTAATGTTGTTATGGTAGTGTGGTGCAGAAAGACTGACATGACTCCAGCTATGTTAGTTTAGTAGTGTGTAAGAAGACTGCATACTCCAGTAAGTTGTTATGGTAGTGTGTTAGAAGACTGACATAACTCCATATGTTGTTATTGGTAGTGTGCAGAAGACTGACCGACTCCAGTATGTTTGTATGTGTATGCAGAAGACTGAGAAGACTCCAGTATGTTGTTGTGGTAGTTGTGCAGAAGAACTGCCATGGACGTCCATATGTTGTTATGGTAGTGTTGGCAGAAGACTGACAATGACTCCAGTATGTTATGGTAGTTGTGCAGAAGACTGACATGACTCCCAGTAAGTTTTATGGTAGTGTGCGAGAAGACTGATATGACTCCATTATGTTGTTTATGGTAGGTGCTGAAGACTGACATGACTCCAGTATGTTTTGTATGGTAGTGACTGGCAGAAGACTGACATGACTCCTAGTATGTTGTTATGGAAGTGTGCAGAAGACGACCTACTCCATATGTTGTATGGAAGTGTGTTAGAATACCTGAACATGACTCCCGAATTTTGTTATGTAGTGTGCAGAAGAGGGATCTGACTCCAGTATGTTATCATGGTAGTGTACAGAAGAGGGACCTGACTCCAGTATGGTTCCATGGTAGTTTACAGAAAGAGACCTGACTCTAGTATGTTATCATGGAGTGTACATAAGAGGGTACCTGACTCCAGTATGTATATCATGGTAGTGTACAGAAGAGGACCTGATCCAGTATTTTGTTATGGTAGTAAATACCCAGAAGAGTGAACCTGACTCCAGCATGTTATCATGGTAGTCTACAGAGAGGGACCTGAACTCCAGTATGTAATCATGGTAGTATACACAAGGAGGGACCTGACTCCAGTAATTTATCAAGGTAGTATACAGAAGAGTGACCTGACCTCCAGTATGGTTATCATGGAAGTGTACTGAATGAGGGACTGACTCCAGTATGTTATCATGGTATGTACAGAAGAGGGACCTGACTCCAGTATGTTATCATGTTAGTATACAGAAGATGGACCTGACTCCAGTATGTTATCATGGTTATACAGACGAGGGACCTGACTCCAGAGATGTATCATGGTAGTATACAGAAGAGGGAACCTACTCCAGTATGTTATCATGGAAGTGTACAGAAGAGGGACCAGACTCCAGTATGTTATCAAGGTAAGTAACAGAAGAGGGACCTGACACCAGAATGTTATCATGGTAGTGTATCAGAATAGGGGACCTGACACCAGATGTTACATGGTAGTGTTACAGGAAAAGGGACCTGACTCCAGTATGTATCAATGGTAAGTATAGCAGAAGAGGACCTGACTCCAGTATGTTATCATGGTAGTGTACAAAGAGTGACCTGACTCCAGTATGTATCATTATGTACAGAAGAGGGACTCTGACTCCTGTATGATATCATGGTAGTTACAGAAGAGGGACCTGACTCCAGAATGTTATCATAGGTATATACAGAAGAGGGACATGACTCCTGTATGTTATCAAGGTAGAGTACAGAAAGGTACCTGGACTCCATATGTTAACATGGTAGTATACAGAAGAGGACATGAACTCCAGTATGTTATCATGGTATTTGACAGAAGAGGGACCTGACTCCAGTATGTTCTCATGGTAGTGTACAGAAAGAGGGACCTGAACTCCAGTATGTTATCATGGTATGTGTACCAGAAGAGGGACCTGACTCCAGTATGTTTATCATGGTAGTGTAAACGAGAAAGGGACCTGACTCCAGTATGTTATCAAGGTAGTATACAAAGAGGGATCTGACCTCCAGTATGTTGATCATGGTAGGTACAGAAGATGGACTCTGACTCGGGTATGTTATCATGTGGTAGTGTACTGAAGAGGACTCTACTCCATATGTTTAATCATGGTAGTAAACAGGAAGAGGTACAATGACATCCAGTATGTTATCAATGGTAGTGTACAGAAGAGGGACCAGACTCCAGTATGTATCATGGTAGTATAATCAGAAGAGGGACATGACTCCAGTATGTTACATGGTAAGTGTACAGAAGAGGGACCAGAATCCAGTATGTTAGACTTGTTAGTGTACAGAAGAGGGACCGTGATTCCAGTATGTTTATCATGGTATGTGTAAAAGAAGAGGGACCTGACTCCAGCAGTAGTCATGTAGTAATACAGAAGAGTGGACATGACTCCAGCATGTTATCATGGTAGTATCAGAAGAGGGACCATACTCCATATGAATATCATGGTATGTACTAGAAGAGGGACCTGGACTCCAGTATGTTTTCATGCTAGTTGTACAGAAGATGGACCTACTTTAGTAAGGTTAACAGGAAAGTGAGACAGAAAGAGGGACCTGACTCCATAATGTTTATCATGGTAGTGTACTGAAGATGGACCTGACTCCAGTATGTATCATTAGTATACAGAAGAGGGACCATGACCACCTGAATGTTTATCATGGTAGTTGTCAGAAGACTGACCCCTGACTCCATAAGATGTTATGGTAGTGTGCAGAAGACTGACATGAACTCCAGGTTTGTTGTTTTATGGTAGTGTGGCAGAAGACTGACATGACTCCAGTATGTTGTTATGGAGTGTGTTAGGAAGACAGACATGACTTCAGTAAGTTGTTATGGTAGTGTGCAGAAAGAGGGATCCGACTCCGTATGTTATCAGGTAGTGTACAGAAGAGGGACCTGACTCAGTATGTTTCATGGTCAGTGTGTGCAGAAGACTGACATGGACTCCAGTATGTTGTTATTTTATGTGGGCAGAAAAGCTGACCTTACTCCATAGGTTGTTATGGTAGTGTGCAGAAGACTGACAGACTCCAGTTTGTTGTTATGGTGTAGTGTGTCAGAAGACTGACATGACTCCAGTATGGTGATTATGGTTGTGCAGAATACTGACATGACTCCAGTAATGTATGTTATGGTAGTTGTGGCAGAAACTGACCTGACGCCCAGTATGTTTTTATGGTAGTGTGCAGAAGACTGACCTTACTCCTGTATGTTTTTATGGTAGTGTGGCAGAAGACTGACATGACTCCAGTTTGTTTTATGGTAGTGTGCAGAAGACGACTGACTCCAGTATGTGTCATGGTAGTGTTAGAAGACTGACATGACCAAGTAAGTTGTTATGGTAGTGGTGCAGGAATGAGGGATCTGACTCCAGTATTTTATCCATGGTATGTAGCAGAAGAGGGACCTGACTCCAGTATGTTGTCATGGTAATTGTACAGATGAATACCTGACTCTAGTAATGTTATCATGGTAGTGTACAGAAGAGGGACCCCTGACTCCAGAATGTTTATCATGGTAGTGTAGCAGAAGAGGGACGTCTGACTTCCAGTATGTTTGTTATGGTAGTATACAGAAGAGGGACCTGACTCAAGCATGTTAATCATGGTAGTATACAGAAGAGACCTGACTCCCAGTATGTTTCAAGTATAAACAGAAGAGGACCCTGACTCCAGTCTGTTATCATGGTAGTGAATACAGGAAGAGGGACCTCACGTCCAGTATTTTACATGGTAGTTATACTAGAATAGGACCTTACTCCAGTATGTTATCATGGTATTATACAGAATCAGGGACCTGACTCCTTGTATGTTATCATGGATATTAATACAGAAGAGGGACCTACTCCAGCATGTTTATCATGGTAGTATACAGAATAGGGACCCTGACTCCAGCATGTTATCATGGTAGTATACAGAAGGACCAGATCTCCCAATAATGCTATCATGGTAGTATACAGAAAGGACCCTGACTGCCAGTAATGTTTATCATGTAGTATACAGAAAGGGACCTACTCCAGATAGTTATCATGGTAGTGTACAGAAAGGGACTTGACTCCAGATGGTCATCATGCGGTAGTGTACAGAAAGAGGACCTACTCCAGTATGTTATCACGGTAGTATACAGAAGAGGGACCTGACTCCAGTTATGTTATCAGGTAGTGTACAGAGAGGGACCTGACTCCAGTATGGTTATCAATGGTAGTATACAGAAGAGGTGACCAAGACTCCAGTATGATTTCATGGTAGTGAACAGAAAAGGGACCTGACTCCAGTATGTTATCATGGTAGGTACAGAAGAGGGACCTGACTCCAATATGTTATCATGGTTTGTACAGAAGAGGGACCTGACTCCAGTATGTTATCATGGTAGGTATACAGAAGAGGGACAATGACTCCCTTTATGTTACATGGTAGTGTTCAGAAGACTGACCTGACTCCAGTATGTGTGTTATGGTAGTGAGCAGAAGACTACATGACTCCATTTGTTGTAATGGTAGTGTGCAGAAGACTGACATGACCTCCCAATATGTTGTTATGGTAGTGTGTAGAAAAAAATAAACCCCCCATGGGGGGAGACAATACTTTAGTATGTTGTTTAATGGTAGTGTGCAGAAGAGGATTGACTCGCAGTATGTTTATATCATGGTAGTGTCAGAAGATGACCTGACTCCCAGGACGTTTGTGCAAGGGTAATTAGTGCAAAGACTGACATGACTCCAGTAATGTTGTTTATGGTAGTGTGCAGAAACTAATTGACCTGACTCCATTAATGTTGTTATGGTAGTGTGCAAAGACGACCTGACTCCAGTATGTTGTTCTGGTAGTGTGCAGAAAACTGACATGACTCCAGTTTGTTGTTTATGGTATGTGTGCAGGAAGACTGACATGACACCATATGTTGTTATGGTAGTGTGCAGAAAGACTGACATGACTCCAGTATGTTGTTATGGTAGTGTGCAGAAGACTTACCTGACTCCAGTATGATTTTTATCAGCATAGTTGCTGGATGCCCTGTATTCCCTGTATTATAAAAGCATAAGCATAATAGTATCCTCCAGTGTGCTTTAGAACAGATCCCTCTAGGCCTTTGCTTGGAGTACGTCATGGGGCAAACACAATGTTCAGTGATCCATTTGTACCCCCTCACGACCGGCGCAGACCTAAAAAACGTGAACAGTAGCTTGGCACCCGGGCTCCATCTCTCGATCACAGTCCAGACAATATATTTACCACCTACACGTGTGGACACTGTTCAACCTACATATCTCCATTCAAGAACCCTTACGATAAAGGGTGCCAGCGGTGAGCCTGTAATTCTGACGATTACAGCGATTTCGGAGATAAAGTGTCGACCAGCAAGACGGCCATTTTCGGTGACCAGTAGGCAACCGACGTACCGAGATTCTCACCAGCCATCTACCTCAAGCCAGCACTCTCTAACCAGCTTCTACATTATTCACTGGTCAGTCCTCTTTGTATTAGTGTTTCCTGCTTTTTTTGCATTACTCCCGATGGGTTGACCCGAGTTTGCAAAATAAGCCAGCTTCCAGTCTGTGGTGGGAGTCAGAAAACACCCGAGTCCAGTCCAGCCTATGCCTCCCATCAATTATTTTGTCTGGCCAAGAAGCCAGCTTCCACCCCTGCTGTGCTCATCGTGTGGAAGTTATCAAGCTATTCTGTGTGAAGGGTATAAGATAAGCAGCTATCAACTAACCCAGTGTCTTACCCCAGTACACTCAGGCAAGCCACGTGAACTAGTTCCCCTTCATCCTTGTGATTCAAGTTCCAATCATTCTGAGTGGCTCCTTGTCATCCTTGTGGTGTTGTATATTTCGTGGGTTTATTTAAGCAAGTTCGGCTTAGAATTATCTCGCGGCAGTGTGGGTTTTCTCAGTGAGGCTTACGACGTTCAAACACCCATAAGCCCAACCACTCACGATTCACGTGGGTTTCGCACCCATTGCCGGTCTCAGACGCCTCTCTCAGCCATTACCCACAAAATCCAACTAAAGTCGGCCATTACACTCATCTAACCCGTGACACCATATCAGTGTTTTGGTGCACTGCTAAGGGTGGAAGCACCATATTTTAAGGACCACAAGGGGGTCAAAGAGCTAGAGTGTGTCACCCGCGCCATCTTTAAAAGCCTCCTATGTGTTGTCACTCGCCGATTTACCGCACTTCTACGATCATCTGTGCAGAGGACAGCAGCAAGACGATATAAACAATCCATGCAATCTCATTTTTTTTCATGTTACAGCTATAATATTTTTTTTTTTAGAGACATTTGCGAGTGAATGAACATTTCTTTTGTGTTCCATATTCCCAGTGAAGTATTCAGTAAATTTTTCACCTCTTATTCTGCATCACAACTCTGTGTTGTCCTGTATATTTTTCTTCCTAGCATTTGTGTAAATTTTTGTTTTGTTTCCCTGTGTGTTGAAACATTCTTGTGTTCATATTCTTTCCATTTAGCCAGTGTCTAATTTGTCTTATTTCCACAGACAATATGCCATTTTTTTATTAAAAGACCCATGCAAGAGCTCATATTTAGCAAAATTTTTCACAACACATCGTTTCATTGCAAGAAAATTCTAGTATTGTGTTTTATGTTGATGTTTCTGGGCATCACTGTAAGTGTTCAACCCTCTGTTTTGTTATGTATTTTTTGTCATCTATTATTTTTTTTCATGTTTTATTGAACAAATTCACTCATAGAGTGCAATTTTAAATTCTCCTTTTAAAGTAAATTGTTCTTAGCTTGTTGTTTAAGTGCAGTTAAGAGTTAAAGTGTTCATTCCCTTGAATATTTCTTTCTTGAGGTTATAATTTTTATTATTGCACATTGACTCATTTTGCAATAATTCTTTGCAAATATTGTTTGCTATAAAGTTCCTTGGGTCAGAAAATTTTATGCAGTGTTGTGCAATACAGTTTAATACAGTCAGTTTCTTATGCGTCTGTTCAGTGGCATAGTGATTTTATTCCCGTCAGTCATTTTACTTTTTAATTTCAGTGAATTGTGTGTTTGTTTTAATTTTTGCACAAGTTATTGAGTTCCATTTAATCATTTTTATTGTGTATTTTCCTTGTTGCATTGAAAGTAAAGAACAACTCACTTGTGCCATTTATTCAATTTAAAGTAAAAGTTGAGCAAATTTAGATTTGAGCAAAGTACAAGTTCTCTTTATTTTCAGTGTTTGTTATGTTGCATATTCATCTTGTGTGAGTTCTTTGCTTACTGTGTAACTTGTCATTTTTAATTACTTATGCAGAATAGTTAAGCATTTTTTCCTTTAAGCTTACTGTGTCATTCTCATCTATTGTTTTTCTTGACTTATGCCCTTCCAGTATTTTCACTGAGAAGATGTCCCAAGTCACTTTTGAACGTTCACTTAGTGTAACATTCCAGTCAAAGTCAATATGAATCAGTCCACATCTAAACCAACATTCCTCTTACTGACCTGAAAGACATACTAGCCCATGAGCAATTGTGTTTGTTTCTCACCGCTTGTATCTGAGATTTGTTAAAGAGCTGCGAAATGTGAAGTTCAGATTAATTTCCTATAGATCCTGAATTACTTTTTAACTAGCCCAGGGTCAGGCACTAGTAATTTGTCATTCCCTCTGTTTCCACCCATACCTTCAGACTTTGGGGTAGTGTTCCCCTTTCCTCAAGTGCCGGGGGGACTGACTGCCCCTTTAGGGGGCACAGCCTATCCCGCAATGACTGTAGTTCGGTAGTGTTTTTTCCACAGGGGATGCCTTGTCAGAAAAACATTACTTTTCCAAATATAATGCCATCTTTGTTGAGGACATCTGTTGAGAAAGACTCCCCTGTTAAACCGTGCTCTCACTAGAGTTTCTGTTGTTTTTCCTAATGTTCAAAATGGTGATCCCCCTATTTTTACAGTAAAACTGCATCGTAAGAAGTTATTTCTCGAATAATTTCCCATTTAAGAATGTAGTTTCTTTATAGCTGAACCCGTGTCACTGTGTCGACTCAGTTGAAAATCACTTGTTTACCTGTTCATTTCTTTTCTCCTGTCTTTTAGTTGAATAGTAGATTCGTTCTCCCTTGCTCATAATTTTCGTGTTATAACGTTAAAAATTTTTCAACCGGGGGGAGTATCCATCCACCGGTTTGTTTTTTCCTCCGTAAGGAAGAACTGTTACCTTTTAAAATTTCCAAAAAAACAGCCTACTGGAAGGTTAGCCCGATGGACCTTTAATCCAAGAGTTCAATCCCACTTTTGAAAATTTTTCCTGGGAAGTCGAATGTTTTGTCGCAGATGCTTTTTTTGCGACACGTTAGT
>NC_069407.1:2553243-2615933 GCF_026875155.1 Cherax quadricarinatus | reverse complement strand
GCCGTACAAAAGGCGTATATTGCTCCTGTTGAAATTACTGGGGACCCCGCCCAATACTTTGCCCTTTCCTTAGCTATTGATATAATAGGTTTTTCTTCTTTACCCAAACTAACAAGTAATAAATTGGTTTTAAATTTCAAAACTAATGAATATTTCATAAAGTTTTCACACCCTCTTGAATATTGGATAAAGAGGTACGGGAGGAAATCTATGGAAATGAGTTTAAATTTGATGAAAAAAAACGGAAATTTTCCATAATAAAAAATTTGGGGCGTATTTAGAGAACAGTGTAATTAGGTGCAGAGGTGGGTTAAAAAATGCTGAATTGGGTGTTTATCAAACACCCAAAATTTTAACTGCCCAAATCCACTAACAAATTTATTGTTCTAAATCCCTAAAAAGTAATGCAGGGTTTGGGGTACAAGATACCTTAAATTGTATTGGGGGAAATTTTTTGGATTCCAAAAGGGACGGAAAAGTAAAAAAAGGGTATTAAACTGTGTATATGTCCCGTTGGATGCCAGATCCTAATGTACCAATCCCCCCATTCCCAAAGAAGGGGTTCAATTAGTAAACCATTTGATGTAACGGGTGTAACTATAGTGGTACGGAGGTAGGCAGATGAAAGGTCACAACACATGAGTACAAGTCTCTGCGAAAAACACACCTTAACCACAGATAGTGGCCCCAACAAGACTAGAAAACACATTTGCCTATCTTCACAAAAATGAGGACCTGAAAAGAGACATAAAATATCAAAAAAAAAATAATTCCGATCACAACCTAATCGAAGTCCAACGTACTGCAAGGACCTAAAACAGAAAAATGCATGTACCGTGAAGGGTTTTACAAAATACAATTTCGACAACAAGAACATCAACTGGGACCAGGTAAACCTTCCAAAACGAAACATGTTGGGAAAGTTTTAAAATAAACATGGATCCAAACCTTCCCTTTGAAAGGGTAAACCCCCTGGTAGCCGAAGCATTTTCTAGGCATTTTCCCCTAAGAAAGAAGAAGAGCAAAAACGGGAAGAAAAAGCGCTCCCTCTACAAAGACACGAAGAGACTGAGCTCCTCAGGAGGGCTAAATATCTATACACAAAGGGAGGCGCGACCAGGGAATGGAAACATCAAATTTAAGCAAAATACTCTTACAGAAACCGGAAGGCGGGAGGAGCTTAAAAGCTATTAGTGAAATTGAAAAAAATTTTCAAATATTTTTTTTCTATGCCAAAAAAAAGAAAAATACCACTTTAGTATGGGGCCCCTTACCAGCAGGGGACTTACAAGTGACAACAAAAAAATGAGTGAAATTTTGAAACCAAAGTAGACCGGGTTTTTAGTGAACCACTAACGGAGGATCGACGCCCCAAAAAGATTTCTTCATGAAGACCTCAAACTCCATAAATTATCCCAGTTTTTCCGACATTACCCTAACTCCGATAATTTCGAAAAACCCATTGACAACTGCCTAGCACTCAGCCCCGGGCCCAGACTCGTGGAACTCTTTTTTCATTAAGAACGCAAAAAACCCCTCTCGCGTGCCCTAAGTACCTAGGAGGAGGAGCTTGGAAGGGGTAAAAATTTCCCACATCATTTAAAACAAGGATAAAGCCCCACCCAAAAAGGGTGGCAGCAAAGATTAGCTAAGAACAAAAACCCAATACTCTGCCCCACATCATAAAAATTTTTGAAAGAGTGCTAAGAACGGATTGCAAACATCTGGATTCCCAAAACGCACATCCGGGGCAACAGGGGTTCAGGGCAGGTTCCTGCCTCCACAACACTGGATCACTTGACGGGCCTTGGATGCACGGAAAAAAAAAATGCAGATGAAATTTAACACAGACTTTGAAAAAAGCATTGACAAATGCGATCATGGATAATACCCCAAAAATCTGCAAAGGAAAAACTGGGAAAGGGGGGAGAGGATCTTCAATTTCCAAACAAACGAAACAAAGAGTATGGTAAACGAGTTAAATCGGGTTCCATAGTGAAGAGCTCTGCCCACAAGGACAGTACTCGCCCCCACTTTTTTCCTTTTTAACAGACATAAACAAGAAATACCCCACAGCCCCGTATAAACCTTTGGGGATGATCTAGGATTGCATGGGGCTGTCATCTCGAGGACGCGGTTAACCTCCAAGAAGAAAAACAAAGTTTTCCAGTGGGCAATTAAACAATATAAAGTTAAATGAGGAAAATTCCAAACCCTCCGTTATGGAAAACGGGAGGAGATAATAACAGAACAGAGTATACACTGACTCCCCCCATACAATAAACGGAAAATATGTAAGGGACCGGGATAGTAATGTCTGAGGATTCATTTCAAGGATCCAACATGCCACGATCGCACGTGCAAAGAAAATGATAGGATTAAAAGAGAACTTTTAAAACGAGAGATCCAAGCCCATATGATCCTTTTTAAATCATGTTCTCTCTGGCTGAATACTGCTGTACTTAACATCTCCCTTCAAAGCAGGTGAAATCCAGATCTAGAGGTGTACAAGATCCTTTACTGCAGATAAGTTTTGTCAAGCACCTAACACTGGGGAAAGCTTGGGAAACACTTGACTTGTACTCGTTGGGAAAGCAGGGGGAGAGTAATCATAATCTACACTTGGAAAAACTTGGAAGGGTGGCCCAAATCTGCACACAGAAACACTCCCTACGAAAGTAAAAGACGGGCGGGGAGCAAAATGCCCCCCAAAAAAAATAGGGGTGCCATTGGTACACAAAGAAAAAGCATAGTGCCGGGGCCCAAAACTGTTCAAAAAGCCTCCCCTCAAGCATTTGGGGAATTACCAAAAAACCCCTGGCGCCTTCAAGAGCGGACAGATACCCAAATTTAGTGCCGGACAGCCGGGCTGTGGCTCGACTTGGGCTGCGGCGGGCCAGCATAACACCATTGATCACCCCGATCCAAACGGGGGCCTGGGCATGGACCGGGCCGGGGGGGTTTACCCCGGAATAACCTCCAGGGAACCCCAGGGAAGTCAAAAAGGTTCCCCTGAAAATGTAGTTGTTTGTTCACCTGTACTCTACTGGGGGAGTTTTATTAGAAGAACCAATACTTTTCTGCAGAAAAGTTTATCAGCTGTTTCGAAAATTTCAACTGGAGATCCTGTCCGAGGTTGATGATTTTGGGGTAATGCCCCAAATTTTTTAGAGGTGCTCAACACTTGATAAATTAAATAATAGCAAAGATGTTCAATTTCGTTAACCCACGAGGGGGGTAAAGGAAATTTATTTCTCCTAAGCCCCTTGGCAGGGGGGGCTGAAGAAAGACTGATAGGCACGAAGAGGGGTCTCCCTAAAGTACTACACCGGAAGAAATTAATTGGAAGAAATTTCCCTGCAGTGTTAGTGGAGGGAGAAAAACGTATAAATAAAGGGCCCTCCGTACATGATGATACCCGATGCAGATGTATTTAAAATCTTTTCACCCAATATTGGAAGGAAATTGGAAGCTGCCCCTTCTATAAGATAATCTGGAAGTGATGAAGATTATAAAAGCGGCAGTGTTGTGTAAAAATTTAAAAAGTTAAATAAATAATTGATCATTGGGCTAATGTGTGACGTAAGGAAATCCTTACACTACGTGAACACTTTTTGGTGCGACAGAGGCAGAAAACGACAGACCAAATTTAACCCCGGTGCATTGGTTAATTGACACTGAACAACATCGAACATTGTGGCCTCTGGGCAAAGTATTGACACTGTACCCAGATGCACAAGGTGTTTGTCATGAATGTCAAAAGTGTTGTGACGTGGGCAGGAATGGGAAGTTATGCACAATTAATAAATTGATTCCCCTTGGAATTAGGTGTTCAATCAAACGTAAATGAAAATCTGAGGAAAAGTGACCCGAGTGATGTGGAAGATAATGCAGACCCAAGTGATGCCGGGAAGATGAAATCGTAGTTAAGACCTAACTAGGAGAACAGCCCCTTCAAGCCAAAACTAAACAGGCTGGAATCGTCTCCTAAAGGAAGAAGTAATTGAATCATTTAGCAACGAACTCCCCGGCCGGCCGCAGTGTGAAAAAACTGTATATATTTTCCAGAAAATTCAGTATTTAATATGTAAATAGATGGCAATACTGTTTTTAATAATAGTTGTCCATAGGAAAACGGAAAAGCCTGCGTCTGCGCAGAGGAGACACGCCATCTTGGTTTTTTAATTTGTTACAACGTTGAGTGTGATGGGAAATGAATATTTCGTGTTTCTAGAGGTTGCAATTGGGCTGAAAACTTCTCAATTAGGAGGCAAAATTGTTGGACATGCATTACGCAAACATGAGATATCAGACTACTGAACAAAACAGTTCCAGGAACCTCAGATAAGCTCTGTAGATTGTGTATAATTCTGGCCAGTGTTTTCATAAATTTTAGTTAGTGATGATTTTCCTCTGAGTATGATACAACATAATAACCAGTCAAAATTGGTGAGATGATAATAAGATAAATTTTTCCTTCCTGTTAGTAATGTTGTTTTTAATATATAATCATTTTTAAATAAACAGTCCACAAATTTATATATTTACCAGAATTCCTGAATGTATAATTTCCATAATTAATAGGTCCAGAGCAAATTGTGGTTATGACAGTGTTATGAATCGAAGGGGGACATTTTTTGCGACCTAGGTGTACCCAAAATTCCTTACTTTCTATGTAAAATTGATAAAATAATAATTATCTTATGTTATCAATTACTGTTACGAGAATAATTAGTTACATCAGATAAATGCAATTTTCCACATTATATATAATAGGGATGCTGTTATTTGTGTAACCTATTTAATATTATAAAAGAAAGGAAATTAATGTACACTTTGTCCTTTAAATGTTCTTTTCTCGAATGTTCTCAAAGGTATGATACGTATCCTTTATATTGTGGACTGTTCTCTCAGTATCGATTATTATGCCTTAGTTGGGATTCTTCTATACCATTCAATAATATTTTTATGACCCATATTTTTACTTTGATATCCTTTAACCCATACTATGAAATCAGGAAATTTTTTGTCAATGTATGGTGCAATCAAACATTATATAACCATACATCAACTGAACTAGCATGGTGTTTTGGGCGCGAGAAGGGTTGGGCGTCACCAATCCATCATGAGACCACCTGGCATAATGAACAATCCTTTTGATTTTATATAGCATTGTTGCTTAAGGTTGTGTACAATAGACTTACTAGATAGTATCGAGCTTGTATAACCCAAAATTTGCGTTATATACGGTATTCCTGTCTGTTTCAAGAAAGAGGATTCAGTTATGTTTATTTTTTTATGACGGAACTGTTTGGTACAATAATTTGGGCAGCATCCCAACCAGGTGGTGAATTTTTCAGGAGCTAACGTGGTTAAAGATTGCGTTCGACTCCCGCCTGTTCTGAGTATTTATATTGGACAGTTTGGTTTCCAGAATTTTACCTGTTTGACCTATATATGAGAAAGGACACTGAGTACATGGAACTTTGAAAAACCCCACCAACTTTGTTGGAGGAGGGTGTTTTTAATCAGCCTTTGTTTCACTGTCCCCGGGGTTTTTGAAAGTAAGTTCTATATTAATCCCCAAAGGTTGTGATTTATTAAAGTTTCGGTGTTTCTTAACACATCATCAGAATCTAAAAATGTATTACAATAAAAGTAAAGCACCAATTTAAAGATCTCCCTTTACTTTAACTCCCATATTTTTAGATTCTGATGAGAATGAAGAAGCATCCGAAACGTTAGTAAGGAAATTTGATATCTTAACAGACGTTTGGTCCTGTCTCCAAGGACACTTCAGTTACAATCGAAGCTGTTACAAAAAAAATTACTAATTACATAAACAAATAAATAAGCTTAGGCTTTCTTCTTGAAAAGACCTGAGCCGTTCTCTCTTAAATGTTGAAATTCCATAATTATGATAATTTACGTACCAAAACCATTGAAACTTTCTCTGGTACTTGCAGAATAGTATATAGCATTGTAAATTCTTTACAGTGCCTCATGCAAGAGAGCAGATTTAAAAAAAATATTGACACATCTACGCACACTGTAACAACCTAGTGCTATTATCAATATCGTCCAGACTTGGCCTGTGTAAATTATACATGTAAGTGGTTAGTAACTAATAAGTTGTAGTTTAAAAATTTAAACTCCTTTGTTGGTAATTAAGACACTTGTGCAAAAAGTAAGCCTAACAGTAGGCTTCTTCAGTCTAGCTGGCAGAAACAGTAGAGATGTGAAGACTTTTCTGTACTCGACTGTCGGATTGTATACCATTTTATTTTCCAAGTTCCCAGTCTACCTTAGATGGTTGTGTGAGTGAGGGTCGGCAGGAGAGGAAAGTTAGCTCACATTACAAGCTTCGTTCCTTTCATTAACTTCCCGGGGATTACAACAATCTTTATAACACATGATCAGCCTGACCACCCTTCCCCCTCTCTTTTATTCCCTCGCCTTTGTTTCACTCTCCTGGGCGGTTCTACACTCTATGCCACCTCATGTACTAATTCCACCTAACGTTCTGCGGCTGCCACCATCCACCTCCAACCAACCATTTACATCCATCCTGTACTCAACTCCACCTACCAGTAACAGTAGGCTCCTTTATTTTAGGTGAAGGTTGTGGGTCATGTTCAGGAAAATTGTTATTCATTTGTGTCAGGAACTCCAGTCCTAAAGAAAGTCATATTCTGGAGCTCGAGGCTAAATTTGAATATGTAAGAAAAATTCTCCAGTGTTGGTAAGAGGTACTCGTGACGTGTGGCGCATGTTAATTTAACAATCTTGCTGCCAACCACGCAGCTCTCGCATATTCCACTACCTACTGCAGCAACACAATCTCACTGCACTCTACACCAATCACTGTTTATGTCCACCCTTGATGCTTTCCACTCCAATCTACCCTCTCTCCATTTTTTACTCAACCTTAGTGACATAACCCCAACTTTGTCACCTAATCCCACCCGCCCTTCCCACTAACGTTGCTTAATATTATCCCTTCCTCCCTCTTTAACCCGTACCATCTTATTCCTTATCCTCATATCAGACATAGACAGAGATATACACCACAGCACCGTATCATCCTTTGCGGATGATACTAGGATCTGCATGAGGCTGTCATCTGCTGAGGACGCGGTTAACTTCCAAGAAGATATAAACAAAGTTTTCCAGTGGGCAACGGTAAACAATATGATGTTCAATGAGGACAAATTCCAACTACTCCGTATGGAAAACTGGAGGAGATAATAACTAGAACAGAGTATACTACTGACTCCGGCCATACAATAGAGCGGAAAAATGATGTAAGGGACCTGGGAGTAGTAATGTCTGAGGATCTCACTTTCAAGGATCACAACAGTGCCACGATCGCACGTGCAAAGAAAATGATAGGACGGATAATGAGAACGTTCAAAACGAAAGATGCCAAGCCAATGACGATCCTTTTCAAATCACTTGTTCTCTCTAGGCTGGAATACTGCTGTACATTAACATCTCCATTCAAAGCAGGTGAAATCGCAGATCTAGAGAGTGTACAGAGATCCTTTACTGCACGTATAAGTTCTGTCAAGCACCTTGTGGCATGCAAAGAGTACGTAACCTTTATTCGGCGCATGGACACACCCTCATTTACAGGCTATCTCCCCCAACCAGCGAACCAGGTTGTAAGAGTTGGTGATGGGGCCCCATCGTTCAACTAGTGACCAGGTTCTAGCCAATAAGAAGGTGGGATTGGCAATCGCAGAGGTTTATGTGGATACCGCTCTCCTGTCTGCCCTTGTCATTCCCATTCTAGAGCTGGTTGAGCACGGTCTGCTATCTTGTGGCTTCTATTTCTGCCTTGCTTACCGTGACGTGCACTATACTTATTACTGTACATAGTGTACATATTGCTGTTCTAAATTGGTGAAGGATAATATAAGTCTAAACTTTTTCTGCTGTGTTTTCTTTTGCTCCATTACACCTGGGATAACAGGCCTTTGAAATCCTAGGTTGTAATACACCTTAACTACTGGGAACGCTTGGAAGCACTTGACTTATACTCGTTGGAACGCAGGAGGGAGAGATATATCATAATCTACACTTGGAAAATCTTGGAAGGAATGGTCCCAAATCTGCACACAGAAATCACTCCCTACGAAAGTAAAAGACTGGGCAGGCGATGCAAAATGTCCCCAATAAAAAGTAGGGTCGCCATTGGTACACTAAGGGAAAACACCATAAGTGTCCGGGCCCAAGACTGTTCAACAGCCCCCCCATCAAGCATTAGGGGAATTGCCAATAAACCCCTGGCTGCCTTCAAGAGAGAGCTGGACAGATACCTAAAGTCAGTGTCGGACCAGCCGGGCTGTGGCTCGTACGTTGGACTGCGTGCGGCCAGCAGTAACAGCCTAGTTGATCAGGCCCTGATCCATCGGGAGGCCTGGTCATGGACCGGGCCGAGGGGGCGTTGATCCCCGAATAACCTCCAGGTATCTTAAACTCTCAGTTACAACAACTACTAACCCTTGCTCCTACCCAATCGAAACCTGCCCCCATCCCACAACTTTCCTCTGCCTCCATCCTTCACAGCACAGAATTGCAATAGAAGTGAACCAATTAAAAACAACAACCCTTCAAAAATACTGGTGGCAAGGCATTGGTAAATGCAGATGGCATTACAAAACAATGAATAAACAGTGGCAGAGAACAAACCAAACGTAATTTACTTAAATCCCTAAAATACGGATCAAAGTAAGCTCTCAGCGTTTATATAACTTTAAGTAACTTATACATAACCTAACATGGAAAAACTACACGACACACATAATGAAAGACAGGAAAATAAGCATGAGAGCCACAAATGAATATGGAAGAGTAAAATAGAAGAAAGCGCCATTTAAAAATAGCATGACAAAAAATAAAAACAATTACACAACCATAAAAAAAAGAAAGAAAATGGACCAGCTAAAACGTCTGAAAATGGACGACACACGTAAATCGATAGCACATGTGGCTATCAATGAGAAAGAATGAACGTACCTCTGGCTGTAAATCACAAAATAACGAACAAAATATTCAAACAGCAAATAAAAAAAATGGAGAAAACCGGACAGAGTAAATTTTATGGGACCTGACAAGGATATCATAATGGATACAAAAAAAAAAAAGGCTATAGAATATCAATTACGTATATAAGACGTCACTAGAGAGGAGGCAACCGCCAGTCATGGTGAAGACGCACTCTGCACAACAAGATCATATTGAGACAACGTTTTGCTGCGTATAACTTTATTAGCTCAATAAAAGCTTATGTAACATGTCTATTCTTCACTATTGTTGGCAATACACCACTTACTAGTCAACTACCAATGAACTGGCCAAGAATATATAAGGTACCTGGGAGAAAGACTGGAAATAATAAATTACAGATTAGTTTAACTTGTATGAATATTCAGCAAATTAATGGAAAGTCCACTCGTAAGAAGAAGAGAATAAACTTCGTAACGAAAAATAATCATGGATATAAGGCTTCTCAAGTTAACACCGAATGATGAGAATGACAGTGAGAAGGCACTATGTTTGTAGATTACAGGAAAGTCTTAACGCAGTGTCCTTCCCTCTCTACCCCTGTTTCCCACTTCTCTTCCGTAGAGATTGATACGCTGAGAAAAAGAAATCAATTGTAATACAGTTGAAAGAATATCTTCAGAGAAGATACAGAGAGTAAGAAAGCACAGACGCTTAATCTTTTTCTGATATTATATTAACCAGCCTAGCAGATAAATTGAACGCTCGGAGGCCCCACATAATTAAAACCATAGGGGTTGTAACTTCAGAAAGTTAAAAAAAATAATAAGCAGTCTAGTTTGGGAAAAGTTATTAATTGCAACATTTGTCGGTGCTGTATTACCATGGGTTTGAGTTACGATGATAGCACTTTTCCCCCTCCCACCCGACACTGTTAAAGTTGAGAGAGTCATCAGGCGAGGCTGCCTCTGTGATGCTATTTTCAATCTGTAGTTTACATGTGGTCGTGAGCACAGAATTTTGCAACATGTCATGTGATGAAGATTAAGTGGAAGGTATGGAAGATGGAGGTAGCATGGAGAGAAGTGATGTTTCATATATGCCTGTGATATACCTGTTACCGGTTTCCTTGAGTCTTCCAGTCTCCCGGCCCGGACCTGAGGCTTAGACAACTGCATGGTCAGCCTGGCTGTTGGTGCTAGTGACCAGCGCGCCAACAAAGCACAATTCCGGCTCATAGGAAACTCGCTGCAGATAATTAAGAATCAAACAATGGGTGCCGTTAAATGGTTTTAACAGTATTTTTTCCTTAAAATGTTTTGCTTCATAACTTAAGAACGCTGGATACGGTCGAATTCAAACTTTCAACATCAGTGGATCATGCTCCCTCAAGGGAGGTTCCTTGCTGCTAGTGAGGGGCTCTTGATCGGGAATTGGATCGGGGTAGTTAGGGAACTGACCCAAAATTTTTCCACCCCCCGGTTTGGTATAAACCCAAGGGTTTAGGCTCCAAATAATAATAATTTCAAAAGATGTTTTTAAAAAAAAAAAAAAATCTTTAAATGACTTGAAACGTTTTTAAATTTTTTAAACTGTTGTGCTTTTATGAAGATACTTTTGTGGTCTACAAGTATCCTGTTGTGAGCTACAATATAGTTGTGGTCACAAGTTACTGTCGGATTTCAAAAAAATAACTGTCGTTCTACAAAAACTGTTGTGAGTTCAAGTTCTGTTTTGAGCACAAAATATTTTGGATCTCAAAACTGTTGGAGTTAAAAGTAACGTTGGATTCTAAAATTCCGTCGGAGTCTAAAAGTAAACTGTTGTGAGCCCTACAATATACTTTTGGATTAAAAAGTATACTGTTGTGAGTCTAAATAACTGTCGGAGTCTAAAAGTATACGTTGTATCACAATATACTGTTGTGAGTCTACAAGTAAACTGTTGTGAGTTACAATATACTGTTGTGAGTCTACAAGTATACTCGGGGGACTCACAAGTATACGTTTGAGCTAAATATATGCCCCGTGAGTCTAAAAGTATACTGTTGGAGTCTAAAGTTTGCGTGGTCTAAAGTATACTTTTGTGAGTCTAAAAGGAAATACCTTTGACTCTACAAGTAACGGTAAGTCTAAAAGTATCTGTCGTGAGTCACAATATCTTTTGAGTCACAATAACTCGTGTGATCTAAAGTATATTTGTGAGTCTACAAGTATACTGTCGTGATCTACAAGTAATCTTGTGATCTACAAGTATATGTTGTGGTCAAATAAAATTCTGAGTCTACAAGTATACGGTTTGAGTCTACAGTATACTCGTGTGATCTACAAGTAACTTTTGTGAGTCTAAAATATACGTCGTGAGTCACAAGTAACGTCGGGGTTCTACAAGTTACTTGTGACTCTACAAGTAACTTTTGGGATCTACAATATCTTCGTAGTCTACAAAAAACTGTTGTGGCACAATATACCGTGTGACCTACTTTAAAACGTTTGGGTATACTATAACTGTCGGAGTCTAAAAGTATCTGTTTGGCACAAGTATATGTTGTGAGTCTCAGTATCTGTTGTGAGTCACAAGTATACTGTCGTGAGTCACAAGTATATGTTGTGAGTCTAAATTTTAAAACGTTGTGATCTACAAGATACTGTTGTGATCTACAAGTAAAAGTTGTGATCTACAGTATACTCGTGGACTCTACAAGTATATTTGGGTTACAAGTATACTGTCGGGGTTCACAATATACGTTGGAGTCTACAATTTAAACTGTCTGAGTCTATAATTACTTTTTGGATCAAAAGTATAACTCGGTGATCTACAAGTTATGTTTGATCTCAATATACGCGTGTTCTACAATAACTGTTGTGAGTCACAAAGTAACTCTTTGGGGACTCTACAAGTATACTGTTGTAGTCAAAAGTTACTGTGGGGAGTCTCAATAAAATCGTGGACCACAAGAAATACTGTTGTGAGTCTAAAAGTAAACTGTCGTGATCTACAAGTATACTTTTTGTGATCTACAAGTATACTCGTGTGACTTAAAAGTATAGTTGTGAGTCTACAATTCTGTTGTGATCTAAAAGTAACTCGTGGACCTAAAATATACTGTTGTGAGTCTACAAGTAACGTGTGATTTAACAAGTAACTGTAAACTTCAATATACTTTTTGTGAGTCTACAATTTAAACTGTTGTGATAAAACAAGTATACTCGGTGACTCTACAAGTAAATTTGTGATCTACAAGTAACTTTTGTAACAAAAGTAACTCTTGACTTAAAAATTTAATGTTTTGGTTACAATATACGTTGTGAGTTTTCAAGTATCTCGTGTGACCTACAATTAAACTTTTTGGATTTAACAATATACGTCGTAGCTACAAGTTACTGTTGTGAGTCTACAAGTATACTCTGTGCTCTACAATATACTGTTGTGAGTCTACAAGAAAAACGTTGTGAGTTCAAGTATCTCGTGTGACTTACAAGTTACTTTTGAGCTACAAGTATACTGTCGTAGTCTACAAGTAACTCGTGTGACCTACAAGTATACTGTTGGGGTCTACAAGTTATGTGTGAGCACAAGTATACTGTCGTGAGCTACAAGTAACTCGTGGACTCTACAAATACTGTTGGAGCTACAATTTAACTGTCGGAGTCTACAATATACGCGGGTCACAAGTATACTTTGTGAGTCTACAAGTATACTGTTTGAGTCACAATTCCTGTCTTTAGCCCAAAAGTATACTTCGGAGTCACAAGATACGTCGTGAGTCTACAATTATATGTTGGAGCACAAATACTTTTGGGTCTACAATAACTTTTGTTGGTCTACAAGATATGTTTTGGTCAAACAAAAAAGTTTTTTATCACAAGTATATGTTTGAGTTACAAGTATTGTCGTGAGTCTAAAATATACTTTTTGGAGTCACAAGTATACTCGGTGACTCTAAAAGTAAAAGTTTTGACACAAGTATACTGTTGTAGTCTCAATTATATCGTGTGACTCACAAGTATACTTTTTAGTCTACAAGTATCTGTTGTGGTCTACAATATACTCGGGTGACTCTACAAGTTACTGTTTGAGTCTAAAAGTATACTTTTGGTCTCAAGTATACTCTGTTTCTACAAGTATACTTTGTGAGTCTACAAGTAAACGTTGTGAGTCTAAAAGTATACTCGGGACCTACAAGTATACTGTTGTATTACAAGTATACTGTTGGGGGTCTACAATATATGGTGACTCTACAAGTTTACGTTGTGAGTCTACAAGTTATACTGTCGTGAGTCAAAGTATACTGTTGTGAGTCTACAAGTATACCGTTGTGACTCACAAGTATCTTTTGGGGAAATTCTACAATATACTTTGTATCACAATATATCGTGTGACTTAAAAAGTTTACGTTGGATCTACAAGTTACTGTCGGGGTTTTAACAAGTATATCGTGTGACTCTAAATATACGTTGTGGTCTACAAGTATACGTCGGGTCTACAGTATACTGTCGTGGCCCTAAAAGTAAAATCGTTTTGACTCTACAAGTAACTGTTGTGAGTCTACAAGTTTACTGTCGGATTACAAGATACGTCGGAGTCTAAAAGTATATGGTGAGTCACAAGAAAACTTTGTGAGTCTACAATATATGTCGTGAGTCTACAATATACTGTCGGATCTACAAAAAACTGTCGGAGTCTACAATATACTGGTGACTACAAAATTATTTTGTGAGTCTACAAGTATATTTGTGAGTCTACAAGTATACTGTTGTGGCTACAAGAAAAATGTTGTGAGTCTACAAGTATACTTTGTGAGTCTAAAAGTATACGTGTGATCTACAAGTATACTTTTGAGAGCTAAAATTATGTTGTGAGTCTACAAGTATCGTTTGAGCCAAGATACTGTTTGAGTTACAAGTATATTTGTGAGTCTACAAGTATCGTTGTGGGCTCAAGTTACGGTGGACTCTCAAGTATACTTTGGAGTCACAATAAACTGTCTAGTCTCAAGTATCTTTGTGGTTACAAGTTATGTCGTGAGTCTACAATATACTGTTGTAGTCTCAAGTTACTCTTGTGAGTCACAATATACTGTTGGAGCTAAATATCGTTGTGAGCTAAAATTAACTGTTGTGGTCTAAAAAGTATACTGGTGGCCCTCTCACTTATGTGTGAGTCTACATAACTGTCGTGAGTCTACAAGTATACTGTGTAGCTACAAGTTACTGTTGTGAGTCTACAAGTAACTGTGTAGTCTACAAGTTACGTGTGATTTACAGATACTGTTGTATTACAAGTTATTTTTTTGTGAGTCTACAAGTATACTGTTGTGAGTCTCAAGTATATGTTGTGAGTCACAAGTATACTGTGTGAGTCTAAAAGTATGGACTGCTGTGAGTTAAGTATAGGCGTTGATCTACAAGATAAAATTGTGATCTAAAAGTTATGTTGTGAGTCTACAATAACTGCGTGAGTTTACAATATCGTTGTGGTCACATATACTGTTGTAGTCTACAAGTATGGACTCGTGAGTCTACAAGTTAGGCTTTTGTGAGTCTCAATTACTATTGTGAGCTACAATAACTGTTTGGTCTACAAGTATACTGCTGTGATTTAAAAGTATACTGTTGTGAGTCATAAGTATACGTCATCTAAATAAAACTTTTGTGGGTCACAAGTATAGACTTTTGGGGCCTACATATACTTTTGTGAGTCAAAGTTACTGTTGGATTAAAAGTTCGTTTTTAGTCTACAAGTATAAAATGTTGAAAGTCACAAGTGTAACGTTGTAATCTACAAAAATAGACTGTTTGAGTCCAAGAAAGACTGTTGTATCAAAGTATAATTTTGGAGTCTACAAGTATAGACGTTGTGACCTACAAGTATAGATGTTGGGGTCTAAAAGTATGCTTTTTAAGTCAACGAGTAAAAGGCTTTTGTACTAAAAGTATAGATGTTTGAGTCTACAATATAGACTGGTGATCTAAAGTAAACTGTTGTGAGTCTCAAGTTAGATATTGGTTACAGGACACAGTTTAATCTACAAGAAAAGACGTTGTGAGTCTACAAGTATAATTTTTGTGATTTACAAGTAAGATGTTGTATCTACAAGTATAGCTTTGGGGTCTACAATATAACGTTGTGATCTACAATATACTGTTGGAGTCTACAATAGACTTTTTATCTGCAAATAACTGTTGTGAGTCTAAATATAGACGTTGGGGTCAAAGATAGATGTTGGAGTCTACAAGTATGACTTTTTGTGATCACAAGTTAAGTTTTGACTAAAAGAAATAGACTGTTGTGAATCTCAAGTAAGAGTGATTTGTTGTCTACAAGTATAAATGACTATTGTGACTACAAGACTAGATTGAAATTCAATATGCTAGTTGACTATCACATTTAAATGTTTTTAAATTTGAGGGATTCCAAGCTAATGGAGAAGCTCTTCTAAAAAACTTAAAACCTCTCTCTGAAATGGAAAAAAAAAAAGTAAAAAAATTTTGGTTTTCACGAAAAAAAAGATTTTAGAAGTAATCCCCCTTTTTAAACTCTCTCAAACACCTAAAAGTTTTCAGGAAACAAAAACCCAAATTTTGTAATTTCTTTAAACGACTTTTGATTTGCTTTTAAATTTTACTGGAAACCCGCCTCTTTTGAAACTACAAACCCAAAAATCTCGTTATCTAATCGATCATTTTTTGGGATTGACGGGGTGTGTAAGTTTTTGTATCCAAAAATTTATTGATAATTTTTTTTTACTTCAAATGCCCCATGGAAAGGGATAATCTTGAAATCGTAGTCGGATCTGCTTCAAACCTTTTCCCCTGAGCTCTTTCCAACGCTTGCATCAGTATTGAAAGAGAGAAATGAAAAGAATGAGGGGGAAAAAACTGGGGTTTGGGGAGGGAAAAAAATCGAACTAGAGTAGTGAGGGAATAGGAATATGAAAAAAGAAGGGATAAAATTTCGAAAAAGAAAGGTTGGGAAGGATAAGGGGAAAATAAACTAAAGAGAGAGGGGAGCAGAGAAAAAAAGAAGTGAAAAAGGAAAATGAAAAAAAGAGAAAGTAAAAAGAAGAAAGGGCCAGACACTGGCAGCAAATAAACAAATTTTGCTTGGGAAAAAACCTTCCCCTTAATTAAACCCGGATTAATTTGCGATAAAAAGAGCGGGAATTACTTTTGCGCGATATGAGCCCTTTGTTGTTTGTGTGTGTGTTGTTGTTTGTTGTGTGTGTGTGTGTTGTTGTGTGTGTGTGGTGTGTGGTGTGTTGTGGTGTGTGTTTTGGGGAAAAGGAGGGGGAGGGAAACTAGATGGGGGAATAAAAGTGTGGAAGGGCTAACCCCCCTTCCTTAAACCCTTCTGCTCCAAATTGCTTTTTTAAAGTCTATATTATGAGGGGGAAATGCTTGCTAACTTGGGTCACGCCGCCTCGAGACGGGGGAAAATTTATCATCTTTGTACATTTGCCATTGTTTTCTGTTTAGTTTTTTCTGCAAAAGTATTTTGTTTATTAATAAAAGTTCACAAGAATAAAAAATAATAGGGGGGGTAGGAAAGAAAAATTTAAACGCTCCGGGGGGAACTTGAGTTTTTTTCTGAGTCGTTTATTGTCTTTTTGAGGATAGGGGGCCCATTCCAGCATAGAGGGGTACATATATATTATTATATATATATTATATTTTTAAAAATATATAATATATATAATAATATAAATTTTTTATATATTATATATTATATTATTATATATTATGTTGCCCGCTCAAAGGAACCCCAAGTACAGAGGGCTGATGTAAGCAAAAGCGTCCCATGGAGCCATAGCTACCCCGGAAGGATGGAAAACAGATTGCCTGGGACACACCCGTGCTGCCACATTGGCAACACCTACTTGCCATACTCCCTAGTGGAAGGGGGGGGAGCTGCCAGCCACAGGGAGACCCCCAAAAACCGAAAAAAAAAGACCTTCCCCCCTTTCTATAATTCATTCCAAAGGGGCAATCCTGGACATGGGGATTGCTCTAAAGTTTCCCCAAAGAGCTGGGGGAAAAAACAATCAAGAAACCAAGGACCCCAGGGCGACCACTTCCTCTTTCAGAACTCATGTTGCGATCCAGAGAGGGAAATGCCTGCAATTCTGGGCACCCGCCCACCGCAAAGGGGGCTGGACGAATTTTTCGAGATGTGTTGAGTTCCTTGTTTTTTATTTCTGTTGTTTTTTGGAATTTTTGGCCCTGTATTTTGTCTTTAAAAATTTATATTAGTATATATATATAAAATTATATATATATATTAATTTAAATATATATATATAATAATATATATATATATAATTATATATAATTATATATTTAATTTTATAATATATATATAATATATTATATATTTAAAATTTTAATATAATATATATATATAAATTTTAAAATAATAGGAAATACCCCCTAGAAACGTTCGGGGACCCCGATCCTAGAGAAAAAAATAAATTGCTCAGAGAAAACCAAGGTTCTCCTGAAGCTTTTTTAGAATTTTCTCCTACCACCCCCTATATTTCAAAAATTTTTTTAATATATATATATATATATATAAAATAATAATATATATAAAATTAATAATATAAATATAATATAATTTATATTTATGGTTTTTAAAATTTATAGAGGGGGGGTAAAAGAATTTAATGCTAGGTGTTCGGGGGAGGGGGGTTATTTAGGGAATCAAAAACAAAATGGGAATTGACACAGTTATTTTTTCTGAATTTTCTGTGCTTATGGGAAATTTTAAGAAAAAATCAAATTATGGATGGTTTTTGGGAAAGGTGTAAAGGTAGAAAGTTGAAAGTAACATAAAAAATAAGGGGAGGGGTATCAAATGATTTAGATAAGAAAAAAATTTGGATATCAAATTGGGGGGAGATATGGAAAAAGGAATGTTTTTAGATACTTGGGAGTTGACGTGTCAGCGGTGGATTTTAAGGATGAGGTTAATTAAAAAATTGATGAGGGGTAAAAAGGGATGGGCGTTGAGGTATATGTGGGTCAAAAAACGTTATTAGGGGGCAAAGAAGGGAATATTAAAGTATTGTGTACCAACCTTTAATGGGTGTGAAGCTTGGGTGGTAAAGCACAGGGGGAGACGTTGGAGGGAGGGGGAATCCCGTCTAAGGGCAATGTGTGGGGTAAATATTTGCGAAAATTGGAGTGTGGAAAAATTTGGAGAAGGTGTGGGGTTAATAAAAGTATATAAGGGGAAGGGGGGTTTTGAGGGGGTTTTTGGATTTAGAGAGAAGGATCAAAGTAGAATTAAATGGGGAACATTTAAATCTGTAGGGGAAGGGAAGGGGGGGGGGTAGGGGCGTCCTCGAAAGATTGGGAAGGGAAGGGGAAAAGGGAAATTTTTGCAGGGGCTTGGATTCCACAGGGGTCGTGAGCATTTTGTAGGAGTGATGGAAACAAATGGTATTTGGGGGCTTGGGGCTTTTGGGTGTGACTGTGGAGGTTTTTCCCAATTGGGTCCTCTAACGGGATTCTTCAGTACCTGCAGGTGCCATATCCGGGCCAGGTTTGGGGCGCTGCTAGGCTGGGGTTAGTCTCTTACTGCCAACACAAAGAGAAGTGGGGCTGTGGGGCACCCGCGAACACCCTTGATGAGAAATTTTAGTTCTCCAAAAAAAAGAACGAGGGGTTTGCTGCAGCCGGGTGAAAAAGGGAAAAAGACGGGAACCGATCCCCAACACCTGGCAAAAACACACTCTCTTCCCAAATTAATTAAACATTTTTAAATCAATTTGACTCGGGCCTTTTCTTTTTAGGTCCCCGATGAAGGCCCCCGCCCATGACTGCCCTTTCACTCCTTAAAACCCCCCAAAACCCCGTTGGTGTTTTTTTTTTTTAAAAAAACTGGGAGTTCTAGGTGAATGTTTCTTTTTGCTCCTTTGGGAAAGAGACGGGGAGAGTGTTACCAACAGCAATGGGTCATTCCCCCTCCCTCCTTCTTCTTCAAAAACAATTTGGAGCCCAAAAAAAAAAGGTTTAATTTTTTTCTGATTTGCCCACCAGGCAGTTTTGACGAAAGTTGTTAATTCGGTGAGAAAATTGACGATTTACCGAGTACTGGATTTACCATCTCCTTTAGGGGCGAGGGGCGAATTCAAGGTAACCTCCTCAGTCTTCCTGGAAATGACCAATCGCCTATAGACTTTTGATTCTGGCAAAATTAATTGTTCATGATGGGGTCCTTTCCCAGGGTTTTTTGTTGGGTATTTTTCCCCGTCGATGCTTTTCTCTTAGGCTTGGGGCCATGATCTCATTTTGGGGGTACGTGTCGCCTTGTAAATTTTTCGATTGCTCCCAGGTTTACCCCTTCGATTTTTTTCCCAATGTCGCCCAATTTTTTTCGTTTTCAGTGGAAAAATTTCTTGGGGCTATCCCCTGTGATTCCTTCATGATTGGGGCAGAGGGGCACAATTACCTTTTTTGGGTACTGTGCATGCCCATATGATGTGGGTTGCATTTACCTGTCTTTCAGGAGCTACAAAAAGACATTGCCGAAAGGATGGTTGCGCCCCTGCTTGGATGGGGCCTTTGGGGTTCTAATTGGTGGAACCCATTCACCTGCTTTAAAATCGTGAATTTCCCCTGCTGTATGGCGAGCCGCTTTTGGGGTGTGGGATAGAGTACTGCTAGCAGTGGATTTTTAAAGCAAGGGGAAGTTTCCATTGGAATTTTATTCCTTGGGGCTGTGGGCTGCTCTCTGCTGGGGGGTATGTGTCGCGCACCCCACTGTGTGCACAAAATGCGGCCTCCCTGTTTTGGGGTCGAAATCCCACACACCTACATGGCCTCTTCTTTCATTGTTGGGGGCACTGTTTCCCTGCTTTGGGGGTGCGGCTGCTCATCTCCTCCTCAAACTGGTGGAACCCAGGTGAAGGGAAAAAAGGCCATGCACTACCGCATGGGTTTTATGGTCTGGTGGTGGGGGGAGAGGGGCCCCGTCCTTGGTGGGGGGGTGGGGGGAAGGGGGGAGTGAAAATGTGTGACGAGGGGGATAGGGCACTCATACCTCCCCGGGAAAATCACTATACACCACAAGCTACTATACACCAATGTCTTAAACCCACACCGCTATCACTACACATGCTATTTTCGCATATCATCACATGCAGCACTAACACTATATACCTATCCCCACGGGGGACAAAAACTTCATTGTTTGAATACGAAAACGGGTATGAGCGCCTGTTTGGGGGAAGGGAAAGGGGAGACCATTTTTGCCCCTCAACCTCCGCCTCCTCCTCCATGGGCCCCCCCTCACCCTCTCTCCTACCTACAGGTTAGTTCCCTCCTGAATTCAGATACACAAAACTTTTCTTGATTCTGAAGAAGAGACAAAAAGCGAGTCTTCTGGCCCTTCCCAACACAGCAGCAGTTTCCACACCCCTGTTGATGTAATCCCGGGAGGGGGTTCTTGATTGGACGATACGGGCCCAAAAACACAGACAAAACCCACACTTCTCTCTGGTAAAGGGGCCAATATATATAAATAATATAATAATATATAAATTTTATAATATATTTTTAAAATATATTTATATATATATAATAAATAATGATAATTGATAGAAGATTCAAAATTTAAGAGATACATTGTTATTAAAGGGGGCATATATGGACATGTTTTACGTGTGTATACGGGGTTATAAGCAAAATCTATCCATCCTCAAGCTGGGGGGGTGGGCCCAAAATCAGCAGCATTGTTCCATGTATGAAACAATTGTTTCATACAAAGGGAAAATGCTCTTCTCCGACTGAACGACCACCTCAAAACTTTAAGGGGATGGACTGTTCAAACGTCTTCAATTCTTTCATCAATTTTTTTGATTGCAAGAACCCACTGTGTAGCGAAACTTTCATAATAAAATACCTAACTGTTTATATTGTCTTACCTAACAAACCGCGTTTTTTTTAAACCCTTTTAATAGGATTGTTTGTATTGTTGGGGGAGAGGTCTGGTTTTCAAGCCCGTTAATTTTCCCAGATAGGCTCTGTCAATATATAAAATGGATAATTCTGGGCCACACGGCTGACACCTATATCCATCACATGTTGGCGACAGGGAGGATACAAATCAGCAATACAGGGACAAAGCCAACAGTATCAATTTTCCCAGTGGGCAAACCTTGGGATCTTGGGAAAAAAACCAATTCCCTTAAAAAATTGGGTTCCAACCATCGACACCCCCAGGGGTCAAAGGGGGCCCCTTTCATGTTCCCCCCTCGGTGGCCATCCCAAGGGAAATGCGCTGATACTTTGGGTTTTTCCGGCTTTGGAGGGGCTGGAGGAAATTCATATTTTAATAATTTACCATTGTATTCTGTTTGTGTTTTCTGTAAAAATATTTTGTTTTTAATAAATTTACCGTAAATATAAAAATAAGGGGGGTAGGAGAAGAAAATATCAAACAGCTCCGGGAAACCTGATTTTTTCCTGAGTACGAATTATTGACTTCTCTGAGATGAGGTCCCCAGTCCCCAGCCATAGAGTTACTTCTCTCTCTCCTCTCTTCTCTTCTCTCTCTCTTCTCTCGATCCTATCTATCTAATATATAAATATATAATATATATATATATATATAAAAAAATATATATATATATTTATAATATATATAATATATATATATATATATATATATATATATATATAATATATATATATATATATAAATATATTGAGACGTGAGAATATTGGTTTTCTCTCCGAACCGCATGTGTGTCGTAGAGTGACAAAAATACCGTAGCAAGGGTGGGGGGGGATGGAAGGTTAGTAACGCTTCTCCTGAATAAATTACCTAAATGTAAAAAGAAAACTTTACGTTTTTTTTATTTTCCCGGGACCTTCCACCAGCCTCGGCGGGTGCTGCTAACTTGTGGCTGGAAAATACCAAGACTCTTACGTTTTTTTTCATATCACACACCTCACTCTTACATAACAAAAGATACTGACCATGTCGAGCATTGGTGAGAGATTATGAACACTAAAGTTAGGGTATGAAAATGTTTGCCTCTGAACACTCCCGATGGTAAACACAGGTGAAAAAAATACTCCACTGAGACCAAGTTTTTGTAACAGAGAAGACGAGGTATGTTTGTATACTGATGACATCGTCTTTAAATCTCTACTGCTTCTACCCACTCTTTCTGTAACTCGTCTGAAGAAGCCACTGAGTAGCGAAACCGTTTCGGAATAAAAACTTGCCTTATTGTTGCACATGTGTCTTATCAGACGAGTAGTTGGTATGTTAGCACTGTCTTTGACTGTGCTGGTACACTGCCGTAAATAAGATAAGGGAAACATTTACGATGGAATATCGAACTATTTTGTTGCTCTTAAGTATTTACCCTACTGATCAACATAAGCAAGTGACTGACATTCCAAATTTTCTTGTTTTCATCAAAAAATGTTACAACGACAACATCACATTAATTAACGCAGCTGAAGTATTTATGCAATTTTGTCTGCAATAATTTAGATTACAAGAGGAGAACACTTCCCCCTTCCCCCAGAGTGGCACAAGACAGAATTAAACTTAAACAAAGTTTTCGCTCCAACACTTAAGACCATTTACTAGTCATCAAGTTCTTCTCTCTCTGTGCGGGTTATTTGCCGTTTTCTTCCGGTGATGGTTAATTGTGCTTTCTTATTAATTATTAGAGTAAATAACTTTTGCGTGAGATATGCTGGACAATTACCTCACTTATGTCCCACGATCTTCTAACCCCCGTCCGTGTTTACGATTTTTTTTTCATCGTGTTTTCGTACACACCTGCAACCTCTCCATTAAACATCCCAAATAACGAAGATTCCAGTTAATCCATTTCACTTCGATGCTTCACCTGTCACCAACCTCTGGTGTCCTGTGGTTAACGCTCTCCGCTTCACACGTGAAGGGCTGTTCGATTCCCAGCCAGAGTAGAAAAAACTTGGACGTGTTTCTTCCACCTGTTTGTTCTATGTTCCCCCATCATAAAATGGGTACCTGGGGTTAGTGGACTGGTTGGTTCGCATCCTGGACACTGACCTAAGGAGGCCTGGTCACAGACCGGGCCGCGGGGGCGTTGACCCCCGGAACTCTCTCCAGATAAACTCCAGATAAACCTAGCAATGTAACACACACACACACACGGTTTCCTAGTCAATTTCCTTTGAGAAATGATTATTAGACTACAATCACTTACATTTGTGAAGGCAGTAGTCGTAGTAGAATCATTAATTCAACTGTTGGTATTATTAACTGCACCAATAATACCAACAACAAAAGGAGCAAAAGACATGGCAGTATCAACTGTACCATCAGAAACAACAACACTAGCAGTACCAATAAAAACAGCAGTAACAGCAACAACGTAACAAAAATAAAAACAATATATACAGCAAGCACAGAAGCTGAAACCAATATTACCATCGACAACATTAAGAGCAGCAATAAAAGCAGCAACAACTAAATCCCGAGCAACAGCAATAACAGAAGGCGCTAGCAACAGCATCAGCAAACAGCACCAGCAACAGCACACCAACAACACCCAACAACCCGCACCAACAACACGCACCAACAACAGCACAAATCTCCTTCCAATCCTATTAAATTTTCATGCACGTGTTTTAATATGGAATAATAAATCCTTCAACTACCCATTTCACGCGACATGTGTGCAGAGCAGTGTGGCTGGTGGCAGTGGGGCTGGTGGCAAGTGTGGCTGGTGGCATGTGCTGGTGGCTAGTGTGGCTGGTGGCAGTGTGCCTGTGCATGTGGCTGTGGCAGTGTGGCTGGTGACGAGTGTGGCCAGGGTGGCAGTGTGGGGCGTGGGGAGTGGGCATGTTTGAGCTTGGCAGTGTGGCTGGTGGCATGTGGCTGTGGCAGGTGGCGGGTGGCATGTGGCTGGAGCAGTGTGTCTGGTGCTTGGTGGGCTGAGGCAGTGGCTGGTGCAGTGTGGCTGGAGCCAGTGTGCTGAGACCAGTGTGTCTGGTGGCAGTTGGCTGGTGGCATGTGGGCTGAGGCAGTTGCTGGTGGCAGTGTGGCTGATGCATGTGCTGTGGCAGTGGCCTGGTGCATTGTGCGGAGACGTGTGGCCGGTGGCAGTGGCGGTGGCAGTGTGGCTGGAAGCAGTGTGGCTGTGGCAGTGTGGCTGGAGCAGTGTGCTGTTGGCAGTGTGGCTGAGGCAGTGTGGCTGGAGCAGTGTGCTGGTGCAGGTGTGGCTGGAAGGCATGTGCTGAGGCAGTTGGCGGTCAGTGTGGCTGAGCAAGTGTGGCTGTGGCAGTGTGGATGGAGCAGTGTGGCTGGAGGCAAGTGTTGCTGGTGCAGTGTGGCTGGAGGCAGTGTGCTGGAGGCAGTGTGGCTGGTGCAGTGTGGCTGGAGGCATGTGGCTGGGCAGTGTGGCTGAGCAGTGTGGCTGGTGCAGTGTGCTGGAGCATTGGCGGAGCAGTGGCTGGTGCAGTGTGGCTGAGGAACGTGTGGCTGGTGGCAGGGTGGCTGGAGCAGGTGGCGGTGAAAGTGTGGCTGGTGGCATGTGGCCGAGGCATGTGCGGGAGGCAGGGTGGCTGTGCAGTTGGCTGGAGCGTTGGCTGGAGGCAGTGTGGCTGAGCTGTGGGAGGGTGGCAGTGTGGGCTGAGGCAGGTGGATGGTGGCAGTTGGCCTGGAGGCAGTGTGGCTGTGGCAAGTGTGCTGAGGCAGTGTGCTGGAGAACAGTGGTGGGCTGCTGGTGGCCAGTGTGCTGGAGGCAGTGTGGCTGAGCAGTGGGCTGGTGACATTGTTTTGGGCCCCCCCGGCTGTGCAGGTGGGCGGGAGCAGTGTGGCTTGGAGCAGTGTGCTGAGGCATTTGGCGGAGGCAGTGTGGGCGAGGCATGTGGCTGATGAAGGGTGGCTGTGGCAGTGTGCTGGAGCAGTGTGGCTGGTGGCAGTGTGGCTGGAGGCAGTGTGGCTGGTGGCAGTGGTGGGCTGAGGGGCATGGGCCTGAGGCAGTGTGGCTGGTGGCATTGGCTGGAGGCAGTGTGGCTGTGCTGTGTGGCTGGAGGCAGTGTAGCTGAGCAGTGGCTGTGGCTGTTGGGGCTGGAGGCAGTGTGCTGGAGGCAGTGTGCGGGGGCAGTGGCTGTGCATGTGCCTGTGGCATGGTGGCTGGAGGCAGTGTGGGCTGGAGGCAGTGTGGCTGTGGCAAGTTGTGCTGGAGGCATGTGGCTTGCAGTGGGCTGGACAGTGTAGCTGGAGCAGTGTGGCGGGGCAGTGTGGCGGAGCATTGCTGTGCATGTGCTGGAGCAGTTGCTGGAGGCAGTGTAGCTGTGGCAGTGTGGCAGGCAGTGTGGCTGTGCAGGTGGCGGTGGCAGTGTGGCTGGAGGCAGTGTGGCTGGTGACAGTGTGGATGGTGGCATTTGCTGTGCAAGTGTGGCTGGTGGCAGTGGGCTGGTGGCAGTGTGGCGGGAGGCAGTGTGGCTGGTCAGAGTGTGATGGTGGCGTGTGCTGGTGCAGAGTGTGGCTTGAGGGGCCCCCCCTCCAGTTGTGGCTGGTGCATGTACTGGAGGCATGGGCTGGTGCAGTGGTGGCTGGTGGCAGTGTGGCTGGGAAATTGGCGGTGGCTGTGTAGCGGAGGCAGTGTAGCTGGAGGCAGTTTGTGGCTGGAGGCAGTGTGCTGTGGCAGTGTGGCTGGAGGCAGTGGGCTGTGGCATGTGCTGAGCATTGTGGCTGTGGCAGTGTGGCTGTGCAGTGTGGCTGGTGGCAGTGTCTGGGGCATGTGGCTGCTGGCAGTTGCGGTGGCAGTGTGGCCTGAGCTTGTGGCTGTGGCAGTGTGGCTGGTGCAGTGTGGCTGGTGGCAGGTGGCTGGTGCATGTGGACTGGTGGCAGTGTGGCTGAGGCTGTGTTTTCTGTGGCAGTGTGCTGGAGGCAGTGTGGATGGTGGCAGTGTGGCTGTGCCATGTGCTGAGGCAGTGTGGCTGTGGCAGTGTGGCTGTGCAGGTGGCTCTAGGCAGTGTGGCTGGAGCATGTGCGGAGGCAGTGTGGCTGTGCAGTGTGACTGGTGGGCAGTGTGCTGGAGCAGTGTGCTGGAGCAGTGGGGCTGGAGGCAGATGTGGCTGGAGGCAGTGTGGCGGTGGCAGTGTGGCTGACGCAGTGAGTCCTTGGTGCGTGTGGGCTGGACGCAGTGTGCTGTGGCAGTGTGCTTGGACGCAGTGTGGCTGGTGGCAGTGTGGCTGGAACGCCGGGTGGCTGAGGGCAGTTGGCTGGAGGCAGTGGTGGCTGGTGGCAGTGTGGCTGGTGGCAAGTGTGGCTACGCAGTGTGGCCTGGTGGCATGTGGCTGGACGCAGTGTGGCTGTGGCGTGTGCTGACGCATGTGGCTGGTGGCAGTGTGGCTGGACGCATGGGCTGGAGCTTGGTTCTGGAGCAGTGTGGCTGGAGCAGTGGTGGCTGGTGCATGTGGGCTGGAGGCAGTGTAGCTGAGGCAGTTGGGTGAGGCAGTGTAGCTGGAACATGTGGCTGAGGCAGTGGGGCTGAGCAGTGGTGGCTGAGGAGTGTGGCCTGTGGCAGGTGCCCTGTGGCCGTGTGGCTGGAGGCAGTGTGGCGGTGCGTGTGCAGGTGGCAGTGTAGCAGGAGGCAGTGTGGCTGAGCAGTGGTGGCTGTGGCTGTGTAGACTTGGCAGTGTGGCGAGCATGTGGCTGGAAGCAGTGTTGCTTAGGCAGTGTGCTGGTGCAGTGTGGCTGAGCAGTGGGCTGGAGGCAGTGGGCTGGTGCAGTGTAGCTGGAGCATGTGGCGGGCGGCAGTGTGGATGGAGGCAGTGTGGCGGAGGCATGAAGCGAGGCAGTGTGCCGGAGCAGTTGTGCAGGAGGCATGTCTGGAGCATGTGCTGAGCAGTGTGGCTTGTGCAGTGTACTGAGCATGTGGCTGGAGGCATGGTGGCTAGGCATGTAGCTGTGGCAGTGTGCTGGAGGCAGTGTGGCAAGCAGTGTGGCTGAGGCAGTGGGCTGTGCAGTGTGGCTGGAGGCAGTTGGCGTGGCAGTGTGGTGGAGCAGTGTGCTGTGGACATGTAGCTGGAGGCCAGTGTGCTGGAGGCAGTGTGGCTGGAGCCAGCTGTGGCTGGAGGCAGTGTGGCTGGAGGCCAGTGTGGCTGTGGCAAGCGTGGCTGGAGGCATGTAGCTGGAGCAGTGTGGCTGGAGCAGTGTAGCGGGAACTGTGTGCTGAGCAGTGGCTGGAAAGGATGGGCTGGAGGCAGTGTGGCTGGAGGCAGGTTGGCTGAGGCTGTGTGGCTGGTGGCAGTGTAACTGGAGGCAGTGTGGCTGGTGGCAGGGTAGATGGAGGCATGTGGCTGGTGGCAGGTAGCTGGAGGCAGTGTGCCTGAGGCATGTGGGCGAAGCAGTGTGCTTGGGAGGGGACTGTGGCTTGTTGGCCAGTGTGGCTGAGCAGGTGTGGCGGGAGGCAGTGTGGCTGGTCAGTGTAGCTGGAGCAGTGTACTGAAGGCATGTGGCTGAGCAGTGTGCTGTGGCAAATGACTGAGCATTGGCTGGGGCATTAGCGGAGCAGTGTGGGCTGTGGCAGTGTACTGGAGGCATGGCTGGGCAGTGGCTGGAGCATGTGGCTGTGCATGTGGCTGGAGGCAGTGCAGCGGAGCAGGGTGGCTGAGCTGTATACTGGAAGCAGTGTGGGCTGGAGCAGTGTGGCTGGAGGGAGTGTGTCCCTGAGGCAGTGTGGCTGGAGGCAGTGTGGCTGAGGCTGTGTGGCTGGTGGCAGTGTACTGGAGCAGTGGTGGCTGTGGAAGTGGTAGCTGAGGCAGGTGCTTGGTGGCAGTGTAGCAAGGGCAGTGGGCTAGACATGTGGCTGGAGGCTGTGTGGGCTGGAGGGAGTGTGCGGTGGCATTGTGGCTGGAAAGGCAGTGGTGGCTGGTGGCAGTGTAGCTGGAGGCAGTGTACTGGAGGCAGTGTGGCTTGGACAGGCTGGGCAGTGTAGCTGGAGGCAGTGTGGCTGTGCAGTGTAGTTGGAGCAGTGTGGCTGGTGCATTAGCTGGTGGCAGTGTCGTGGCCAGTGTGGCTGGAGGCAGTGTGGCTGGAGCATGTGGCTGGAGGCAGTGTGCTGAGGGAAGTGTGGCTGTTGGCATGTGGGCTGGAAGGCACGTGTGGCGAGCTGTGTGGCTGGGGCATGTAGCTGAGGCAGTGTGGCTGGTGCTGTGTATGCTGAGGCATGTGGCTGGAGGCAGTGTAGCTTAAGGCTGTTTGGGCTTGGTGGCATGTGGCTGGAGCAGTGTGGGCTGAGGCCAGTGTGGATGCAGGGAGTTGGCTGGTGGCAGTGTGGCTGAGGCATGTGGCTGAGCAGTGTGGCTGGTGGCAGTGTAACTGAGGCAGTTGGCTGGTGGCAGTGTAGCTGGAGGCTGTGTGGCTGGAGCAGTGTAGCTGAGGCAGTGGGCTGTGGCAGTGTGGCTGGAGGCAGTGGCTGGAGGCAGTGTGGCTGGTGGCATGGTTATGCTGGAGGCAGTGTGGCGGTGGCAGTGTGGCTGGTGGCAAGTGTGGCTGGAGGCATGTGCTTGGTGGCATTGGCTGAGGCAGTGGCTGGTGGCAGTGTAGCTGGAGGCATGTAGCTGGAGGCAGTGTTTACTGGGCAGGTAGCTGGAAGGCAGTGTGGCTGGAGGCAGTGGTGGCCGAGGCAGGGTAGCTGGAGGCAGTTGTGGCTGAGGCAGTGTGGCCGGAGGCAGTGTAGCTGGAGGCAGTTGTGGCGTGAGGCAGTGGTGGCGGTGGCAGTGTAGCTGGAGGCAGTGGTAGCTGGAGCAGTGTGGCAGTGGCAGTGTTAGCTGGAAGGCAGTGTGGCTGGTGGCAGTGGGCCGGAGGCAGTGTACTGAGGCAGTTGTACGGGAAGTCAGTGTGGCTGAGGCAGTGTACTGGAGGCAGGTGTCTGGTGCAGTGTGGCCGGAGCAGAGTAGCTGGAGGCATGTGGCCGGAGGCCATGTAGCTGGAGCAGTGTAGCTGGAGCAGTGTAGCTGAGGCAGTTAGCTGGAGCAGTGTAGCTGGAGCAGTGTGGCTGGAGGAGTGTAAGCGGAGGCAGTGTGCTGAGGCAGTGGAGCTGGAGGCAGTGTGGCTGGAGCGGCAGTGGCGAAGGCAGTGTGGCTGAGGCAGTGTGGCGGAGGCAGTGTGGCTGAGGCAAGTGTGCTTGAGGCTAGTGTGGCGGGAGGCATGTGGCTGGAGGCAGTGGCTGGAGGGCAGTGTGGCCGGAGCAGTGTGCTGGAGGCAGTGTGGCTGGAGGCAGTGTGGCTGTGGCAGTGTTGCTGGAGCGTGTGCTGTGGCAGTGTAGCTGAGGCAGTGTGGCTGGAGCCATGTACTGGAGCAGTGTGCTGGAGGCATGTGGCTGAGCAGTGGAGCTGTGGCATGTGTGGCTGGAGCAGTGTAGCTGAGGCAGTGGGCTGGTGGCAGTGTAGCTGGAGGCATGTGGCTGGGTGGCAGTGTAGCTGAGGCAGTGTGGCTGGAGCAGTGTAATGCTGGAGGCATGTGGCTGAGGCATGGTGGCTGGAGGCAGTGTGCTGGTGGCATGTAGCGGAGGCAGTGTGGCTGGTGCAGTGTAGCTGGAGGCAGTGTGGCTGGAGGAAGTTATGCTGAATGCATGTGCGGAGGGAGTGTGCTGGGAGGCAGTGTAGCTGGAGGCAGTGTGGCGGAGCAGTGTAGCTGAGGCAGTGTGGCGGGAGGGACAGTTTTTAGAACTTCACAAAGACCTGGATGTATGCCATCCGGACAAAACTAACCTAGAACCTCGAGACAAGGCGAAGTAAGAAGAGCCAGACACTAGCGACGGCCGCTACACAACCCCGTTATAGGCCGTAAAGGGTTTGTTACGTGTTTCCGATATACGTGGTGCTCTCTCTCACTGGGTATAACAAGAGAACCCAAACAATTTATTGCATTACCCAGAGAGGGAACGATCTCATCCGCCTGACCCAGTTTCTCATTCTCCGGGGAACACACACACACACACACACACACACACACACACACACACACATAGAGAGAGGCAGCAACAGAAGCTTCCGGAAACAGTGGACCACAATTAAAATTGTATATATAAAGAATATGACAGAAAAAGACAAGCGCAGAAAGATTTAAGAGACGAGAAGATGGTGGTTGAGGAGGAGGAAGAGGAAGTGGGAGAGGAAGGTGGAGCATGAGAAAGTGGATGGTGAGTGGGCAGAGAAATAGGAAGAACAGAAAGAAGAGGATCACGAAGAAAAGAATTACGGCATTTTCTAAGATCTGTATGTGACTGGTCAGATGGAGGCTCAACGCTGGTGCTGCATACTCTATGATGGTCATTACTAACGACTGATTCCTACCTCGGGTCTTAAATACTTCCCTTAGATTTGTTAGTCTGGCGTGGTGCCGAGTTTACATTCTGCTCCTCTGCTCTGATACATTTACCTTGGAAATCTAAAGACGATTCCGAGGGTCATCGCCCCCGCTACTTGGTCCCAGAAAGGGGCTGTGATCAAGCAAACTGTTGGTACTAGCCACATGCAGATCCATGGAGGCACCACAGCCCGTTTCGCACATACAGTGTTTTTATCAAGTCACCAACTAGAAAAGGGCAGGTCAATATTTACCCGAGTGTTTGTGTGTGTGAAAAACTGCAGGAAGAATAAACTGGATTCTTTTTTCCAGTGAACAGTGAACAAGAAGCAGTGACAGTGGAGAACAATATGAAGTTCTACGGCGATAAGTTCCGGCTATTTATGTATAGAAAAGAGACACGTGTACAAATTCAAGAGGATCGTCAAACAGAACGAAAGGAACACGAGAAAGACTTGAGAATATTCATGTCAACTGACCTTTCTTTCAAAGAACACAATAAGACAAAGGTCACGACAGCCAGGAAGATGACAGGATAATGAGAACTTTCAAAACCAACGAAATAATGCCAATGGCGAAACACTGAACTGTGGTATAGTATTATGGAATGTGAATTATGGAATGTGAATTATGGAATGTGAATTATAGAATGTGAATTATGGAATGTGAATTATGGAATGTGAATTATGGAATGTGAATTATGGAATGTGAATTATTTATTTTATTTATTTTTTATTATCACACCGGCCAATTCCCACCAAGGCAGGGTGGCCCGAAAAAGAAAAACTTTCACCATCATTCACTCCATCACTGTCTTGCCAGAAGGGTGCTTTACACTACAGTTTTTAAACTACAACATTAACACCCCTCCTTCAGAGTGCAGGCACTGTACTTCCCATCTCCAGGACTCAAGTCCGGCCTGCCGGTTTCCCTGAATCCCTTCATAAATTTACTTTGCTCACACTCCAACAGCACGTCAAGTATTAAAAAACCATTTGTCTCCATTCACTCCTATCAAACACGCTCACGCATGCCTGCTGGAAGTCCAAGCCCCTCGCACACAAAACCTCCTTACCCCCTCCCTCCAACCCTTCCTAGGCCGGACCCCTACCCCGCCTTCCTTCCACTACAGACTGATACACTCTTGAAGTCATTCTGTTTCGCTCCATTCTCTCTACATGTCCGAACCACCTCAACAACCCTTCCTCAGCCCTCTGGACAACAGTTTTGGTAATCCCGCACCTCCTCCTAACTTCCAAACTACGAATTCTCTGCATTATATTCACACACAACATTGCCCTCAGACATGACATCTCCACTGCCTCCAGCCTTCTCCTCGCTGCAACATTCATCACCCACGCTTCACACCCATATAAGAGCGTTGGTAAAACTATACTCTCATACATTCCCCTCTTTGCCTCCAAGGACAAAGTTCTTTGTCTCCACAGACTCCTAAGTGCACCACTCACTCTTTTTCCCTCATCAATTCTATGATTCACCTCATCTTTCATAGACCCATCCGCTGACACGTCCACTCCCAAATATCTGAATACGTTCACCTCCTCCATACTCTCTCCCTCCAATCTGATATTCAATCTTTCATCACCTAATCTTTTTGTTATCCTCATAACCTTACTCTTTCCTGTATTCACCTTTAATTTTCTTCTTTTGCACACCCTACCAAATTCATCCACCAATCTCTGCAACTTCTCTTCAGAATCTCCCAAGAGCACAGTGTCATCAGCAAAGAGCAGCTGTGACAACTCCCACTTTGTGTGTGATTCTTTATCTTTTAACTCCACGCCTCTTGCCAAGACCCTCGCATGTGAATTATGGAATGTGAATTATAGAATGTGAATTATGGAATGTGAATTATGGAATGTGAATTATGGAATGTGAATTATGGAATGTGAATTATGGAATGTGAATTATGGAATGTGAATTATGGAATGTGAATTATGGAATGTGAATTATGGAATGTGAATTATGGAATATGAATTATGGAATGTGAATTATGGAATGTGAATTATGGAATGTGAATTATAGAATGTGAATTATGGAATATGAATTATGGAATATGAATTATGGAATGTGAATTATGGAATGTGAATTATGGAATGTGAATTATGGAATGTGAATTATGGAATGTTGAATTATGGAATGTGAATTATGGAATGTGAATTATGGAATATGAATTATGGAATGTGAATTATAGAATGTGAATTATGGAATATGAATTATGGAATATGAATTATGGAATGTGAATTATGGAATGTGAATTATGGAATGTGAATTATGGAATGTGAATTATGGAATGTGAATTATGGAATATGAATTATGGAATGTGAATTATGGAATGTGAATTATGGAATGTGAATTATGGAATGTGAATTATAGAATGTGAATTATGGAATATGAATTATGGAATGTGAATTATGGAATGTGAATTATAGAATGTGAATTATGGAATATGAATTATGGAATGTGAATTATGGAATGTGAATTATGGAATGTGAATTATAGAATGTGAATTATGGAATATGAATTATGGAATGTGAATTATGGATGTGAATTATGAATGTGAATTATGGAATGTGAATTATGGAATGTGAATTATGGAATGTGAATTATGGAATGTGAATTATGGAATGTGAATTATGGAATGTGAATTATAGAATGTGAATTATGGAATATGAATTATGGAATGTGAATTATAGAATGTGAATTATGGAATATGAATTATGGAATGTGAATTATGGAATGTGAATTATGGAATGTGAATTATGGAATGCGAATTATGGAATGTGAATTATAGAATGTGAATTATGGAATATGAATTATGGAATGTGAATTATGGAAAGTGAATTATGGAAGTGAATTATGGAATGTTTAATTATGGAATTTTGAATTATGGAATATGAATTATGGATGTGAATTATGGAATGTGAATTATGGAATGTGAATTATGGGAATGTGAATTATAGAATGTGAATTATGGAATGTGAATTAGGAATGTGAATTATGGAATGTGAATTATGGAATGTGAATTATGGAATGTGAATTATGGAATGTGAATTATGGAATGTGAATTATAGAATGTGAATTATGGAATGTGAATTATGGAATGTGAATTATGGAATGTGAATTATGGAATGTGAATTATGGAATGTGAATTATGGAATGTGAATTATGGAATGTGAATTATGGAATGTGAATTATGGAATGTGAATTATGGAATGTGAATTATGGAATGTGAATTATGGAATATGAATTATGAAATATGAATTCTGGAATGTGTATAATGGGATATGAGTTATGAGATCAAATGAAATTAGTCCTCTGAATTATATACAGTGATTGATTTCTGGAATATGATGTATGGACAGCATCTTAGTGTACAAAACCTGCACATCTGACATGCCTGGAGATTTTTTCAGGGGTCAACGCCCCCGTGGCCAGGTCCATGATCAGGCCTCGCGGTGGATTAGGGCCTTATCAACCAGGCTGTTAATACTGGCCGCACGCAAATCAACGTACGAACTACAGCCCGGTTGATCAAGTACTGACTTTACGTATCTGTGCAGCTCCCTCTTGAAGACGGTCAGGCGTTTATTGGTAATCCCCCTTATGTGTGCTGGGAGGCAGTTGAACAGTCTTGGGCCCCTGACACTTACTGTGTTGTCTCTTTTCATTAGGGGATATTGCACCGCCTGTTGAGTCTTCTGCTTTCGTAAGGAGTGATTTCTGTGTGCAGATTTGGGACTAGTCCCTCATATTTAAGGTATAAATCATAAAACCCGCCCCCCCTGTGTAGAGTGGGCTGCTCTGAGAAACAGCAGCAATTAATGGATGATGGACAGACACACAACCCACTGTTTGAACTAAACTCACACGGGTTTAGCGCGTAATGAAACAAAACAAAAGCAGTACTATATCATCAGCAAACCGATGATATACTAAGAGTGGCATCCATCAAGAACGTAAGAATGGAGGAACACTGCAGCAGGCCTACTGGCCCATACTTGGCAGGTCCTTCTCAAACCCAAACCCACTTAACAAAAATATGTGCCCAACCCATTTTCAATGCTACCCAAGCTTTGATAATCCTATTAACTCTTGTGGAAGTGCCACTGTGGCATGCAAAGAGTACGTAACCTTTATTCGGCGCATGGACACACCCTCATTTACAGGCTATCTCCCCCAACCAGCGAACCAGGTTGCTAAGAGTTGATGATGGGGCCCCATCGTTCAACTAGTGACCAGGTTCTAGCCAATAAGAAGGTGGGATTGACAATCGCAGAGGTTATGTGGATACCGCTCTCCTGTCTGCCCTTGTCATTCCCACTCTAGAGCTGGTTGAAGCACGGTCTGCTATCTTGTGGCTTCTATTTCTGCCTTGCTTACCGTGGAGTGCACTATATTTATCACTGTACATAGTGTACATATTGCTGTTATAATTGGTGAAGGATAATAAAAGTCAAACTTTTCTACTGGTTTTATTTGCTCCCATTACACCTGGGATAACAGGCCATTTGAAATCCTAGGTTTGTAATATGGGTAGCCTGTCCGAGAGCTGGACTTAGAGAAACGGTTGAGCTTGGGGTGAAGCTTGTAGCAGGAACATTGTGTAGCTTGCTGTTTCGCTTCGCTTTACAAATTTTGCGTGTCAGTTGCTTATGATCAGCCTTGCTATATGTGATCGTTCAACAGCTCGTACTAGCTTGTTCAGTGTGCTCGCTTCGCTACGGTCAATTTGTGTGCAGTCGGCTTTGCTTGTATGGTATTCTGCAATCGTACTGTGCATAGCTAAGCGTGTTCTGCAAATTAACGTGTTTACTTTGGGGTATTCGTACTTTTGCATAGCGAATAACTTATGCCACCTAGACGGGGCCCAGACGCTGGTGTCGGCATATATTTTTGCATAACCTCCTAAATTGTCCCTACAGCGTTGTTGGCAAATTGCTCGTTCCATTGGCATTCCCTATAAACGCACTCTTACAGCTGCGCAACTGCGTTCACTATTGCTGACATACTTATTGAAGAAGAGATGGCACATCAGACTCCTCCCTCTACGGGAGCTAGGGCAAAAACTACTATGTTCTCGCAGGAGGAAGATGATACACCTACGGAGCAAAATGGTCAGTATAGTGCACATGGGGTTGTCTCAGGGTGAATCAGCGTCGTTGGCACTTCAGCTGGCAAAAATCAATCTTGAGCAAACTAGGGAAAACAGAGAGCATTCGCAAGGGAAGAATTTGATAGGGAAAGAGAAAGGAGGCGTTTTCGCATTCTGTAAACGATTTCAGTTTAAAAAAAGCAGTACAGCTTGTTCCCCGCTTCAATGAGGCCGAACCAGAGCAATTTTTCGAAGCTTCGAAAATCAGGCCGAGCCTTGAGGTGGCCGGAACAGCACTGGGCAGCGTTGGTTCATACAGCATTATTGGGTAAGGCACAGGAATTTACGTGGGTATTAACTGACGCTGAATTCTCTGATTATCAAGTAGTGAAGACCACAGTGTGGGAGCATATACATGTATCCCAGCTAAATATGTAAGACCTTCAAATTGAACAGGCGGCAGCTTGGTCAATCCTGGGGGACTTTGTGAGACAGCAAACCAAAGCTTTTACCAGCTGGTATAAAGCGAGTGGTGCCCTCTAACTTTGAGGAGCTGGTGCAGCTTATTCTGATTGATAACCTGCTGGAGTCTGTGGGACCAGAGGTTCGTGTCTTTCTGCAGGATCGTGACTTAAACCACTGCATTGGAGGCGGCCAGGTTGGCGATACCTCGAAACGAACCGCTCCTTGTCCGAGCGGTCCCGTCTCTCTTTTCACAGTCTGGGTGAGCAGAGATGGGACAACATTGGAGAATGAAGTGCCAGCGGAGGGAGAGAGTCTACGCATCCAACCAAGTCACCTGGTAGGCCACGCTTCTCAAATATGGTCCCCCTGCGGAGAGGCAAACACTTATGGAGCATTCGACAACAATATCCAGAGAGGCCAACCAGCCAGAACGAACCACTGCAACGTCATCAGGGAGTAAAGGGCAAGCCTGTCGTCTGCTTCAGGTGTAATAAAGTAGGTCATATTCAGTTCCAACTGCCCCAAAAACCTCAACCCATCGGGAAAATCTCTAATATCCCTAGTAACATGCCCCCTAGAGAAGTAGAAAAAGGTTGGCCCCCTTATTATTGCGAAAGTCTTATTTCCCTCAGGAAAACTCAAAACCCAAAACTAAAGTAAATACCTTTAGAGATACTGGAGCATATTGCTCACTTGTCAGAGAAGGAATATTACCCCTTCAGAGAATACTTCCTTGAATTCCTCATTTTTTATTGGAAGCTTACGGAGGAGCTATTATTCAGTTCCTTTGCATAAAATTTTATGTACAGGGGCAAATATTACACTGGGGTACTTGACTGTAGGTATTCTCAAAGGATTTCCATGAAAATGCCATGTTATTACTGGGTAATAACATTACTACTGTTACTTCGTGTCCTGAACCTATAATGATTAATGCTTTCCAGTGTTGGCCATAACTCGGGCAACATCCCAAGGGTTGTCTGGGGAGAAGTTGACCTATCCCTTGGACGACTCCGATTCGGAATAGCCACGTTGTTTTATGAGACCCCACCGGCCGGGGTCTCGTAAATCAAGTGAAAGACCCCGATCAAGCCTTCCTATTCCCAGGTTGCAGGATTCCCAATGTCTCTGTTTCCATGCCAGGGACTGTCCTTCCCGGGGGGAAACAACGTAAGGACCCTTCGTTAAAATTCACTTTGAGGCAGCCATGGGTAAATCCTCTTTGGGTCATCCAGTCAAGTATGAAGTTAAAAATGATTATTTGGTATGCACTGAGACTGGTAAGGAGACAGGGCCGGCAATTATACGACAGGTTAGTGGTTCCAACCAAGTATAGACCTCAGATATTAAATATAGCTTCATAATACGTCATCAGGAGGTCACTTAGGAATTACAAAAACCTTGAAAAGAATCACAAAAGAATTTTTTTGGGCCCAAAATTAAGAAGATGGAAGAATCATATTAGGTTTGCCGGGGTTGTCAGCAAGTTGGAAAACCTGGACATTCTATTTTAAACCCCCCGACTCCCAACCCATCCCACGAGGAGAACTCTTTTGGGGAGATTTAATTATAGATTGGTAGGTCCATACCTAAGTCAAAGTTGGAAATCAAATATTTTTTACATTATGGATAAAGTAACCAGTACCTGAAGCGATCCCAATGCGTAGTATCAATACTAAAGCTATTCTCAAAGCTTAACAAAATTCATTTCTTGTTTGGGATTCCTAAAACTATACAAGTGATCAAGGTATAATTCACTGCCAAAGCATTTAGGGAAGTTTTAAATAGGTTAGGGATAATTCACAACTTATCCCTGCCTAAACACCCAGTCCAGGGCCTTGGGAAAGATTCCACCAAACATTAAAAAAAATGAGAGAAGTTTTTGCATTTCACCCTTTCCCACAGTTGGGATGAATCTACCTTGTTGTAAATTTTCAGTTTCGAGAGACGGTGCAAGAGTCTCAGGGTATAGTCCCTTTGAGCTGATCTTTGGGCAAATGTACGAGGTCCCCCTTTTGGGTGCTCAAAGAAGGATGGATGGGAGAAACTAAAACTCAGCACTCTACAACCCGTCTTCAAGGTTGCAGTGGCACGTGAGTTAGCCAGGTAACCTAAAACAGTCAAAGTAAGTGAAACAGAGGTATGACAAAGTGCACAATTCCGCTCTTCCATCAGGAGACAAGGTGTTGGTGCAGGAACCTATACCTGGCCCACACCTTGAAAGCTAGAATTTACGGGACCTATGCAGATAGTAAGTAGATTATCTGATTTAAATTATGTGGTAGCTCCCATTGATAAGACCTCAAAAAAAAAAAACTTACCACATAAATCAAATCAAGGCCTTAATACACCAGATAAAGTCCCAGTAATGACTCTGTCCTCTCCTCTGAGGACGACTCTGACTCTTTGCACTTTTATCTCTGAAATTAATACTAAACTTTCAAAATTCTGTCCCCCCCTCAAGGATCCTAGCCCGTTAATGGATGGATTATCTGAAATACAAGCAACCAATTTAACTGGCTTCTACAGTCATATCCTAATATTTTTTCGGATGTGCCGAAAAATGTACGTTAGGTACCATGATGTAGATGTGGGAAAATCTAAACCAATTAAACTCTCCCCCTACAGAGTAATCCTGGGGAAAAACAAAAGGGGTTTCTTCAGCAGGAAGTAGACTTCTTGTTAGAACATGGTTTTAGTGGAGGAGTCATCTAGTCCATGGGCTTCACCGTGCATCCTAGTAAAGAAGGCTGATGGAGGGTTTCGTATGTGCACGACTACCGTAAAGTGAACGAGGTCACAATTACAGATGCTTTTCCCTCTTCCCCGTCTGGATGACGTAATTTACTTTGTGGGTAAGGCTACTTTTGTTCCAAATTGATCTCCTTAAAGGTTAAAATATCAGGTACCTTGACAGATAAGGCGAAGGAAAAACTCTGCCTTCGTAATTCCAGGAGGTCATTATCAGTATACAGTTACCCCCTTCGGAATGAAAATTCCCCCTCTTCATTCCGAAACTCATCCATCAGGCTATTAAAGGACTTGAAAGGCCGGCAGCAATACCTAGATGATATTGTTGTGGTTTTCTGATATTGGGATCAACACCTACTTAGACTTAAAGCTCTGTTTGAGACCTTTAAGAATTCCCAATTAACCCGTTAATTTATCTAAATCTTCCTTTGGCCAGGCCACTATCACTTTTCTAGGCCATGAAGTAGGTAGTGGTAATGTTGCAACCCCAAACTTGCTAAAGTTCTTTCGATTAAAGATTATCCAGTTCCTCATGATAGAAATCTCTTCAACGTTTCCTAGGCATGATAGGATTTTACAGAAGATTTTGTAAGAATTTCTCAGATATTGTAGCCCCTCTTACCTCTCTTACCAGTCATAAAGTTCCCCTTTAATTGGACGTCAGATTGTAACATTTCTTTTTAAAAAAGCAAAAAGATTATTGTGCTCTTTCACCCATTTCTCCTGTCTCCAGACTTCTCCAAACCTTTTTCATTACAGGTTTGATGCTTGTGAGTCTGGGGTTGGGGCGGTTACTATTACAAATCGGGACAAGGAGTTGCAGCCCGTAGCATACTTTTCAGCTAAGTTTTCCCGCCACATCAGAGAGCTTACTCTACCCTTGGGAAAAAAAAGCCCTCGCGTGGTAATGGCTTTGGAGCATTTCGATGTTTATGTGGGCCAGACATCGCAGGTGGTCACAGTTCAGTGATCACAACCCGTTAGTCTATCTCCAAGCCATGAAGAATCACAACACAAGGCTTTTGCGTTTGGCGCTCAGGCTGCCAGCCCTTTTAACTTCAAAATTCGTTACATTGCCGGCAAAGAAAATGTTGTTGGCAGACTCTTTGTCAAGAGTCTAGTTTAATATTTTATTTAGGTTAGGATGTATTTGTGGTAACCCCCTTTCAAGCTCTTTTTTTTATCCCTGATGTGGGGGTTTTTTTAGTGAGGGGATACGGGCTACCGTCCGTTGTATCTTGGACCTAAAGTTGGCTTAATCTGACTGCTGTCTCACTCTGAGTTTAGGGTTTGGCTTTCAGGCACAGGAAAGCTGAGCTCTATTAAGAGTTGGATGGTGGAGAGGATAGGCGGTTTCCCCTTTATTTTGTGCCATGGCGGCACGGTTACCACTGGGAGGTTGCAGCCTAAACCTGAGCCTTCTCGGGGGGGGGGGTGTGGCATGCAAAGAGTACGTAACCTTTATTCGGCGCTGGACACAAACCCCCATTTACAGGTATCTCCCCCAACCCGCGAACCAGGTTGCTAAGAGTTGATGATGGGGCCCCATCGTTCAACTAGTGACCAGGTTCTAGCCAATAAGAAGGTGGGATTGCAAAACGCAGAGGTTAGTGGATAACCCCTCTCCTGTCTGCCCTTGTCATTCCCACTCTAGAGCTGGTTGAAGCACGGTCTGCTATCTTGTGGCTTCTATTTCTGCCTTGCTTACCGTGGAGTGCACTATATTTATCACTGTACATAGTGTACATATTGCTGTTATAATTGGTGAAGGATAATATAAGTCTAAACTTTTTCTACTGTGTTTATTTGCTCCCATTACACCTGGGATAACAGGCCATTTGAAATCCTAGGTTGTAATAGCCACTCAAATCTAACCCCTCCCACTCACGTATTTATCCAACCTAAATTTGAAGGTACCTAAGGTTTTAGCTTCAATAACCCCACTAGGCAGACTGTTCTACTCATCAACTACTCTATTTACAAACCAATACTTTCCTATATCACTTCTAAACCTAAACTTATCTAATGTGAATTCATTACTTCGAGTTCTTTCTTGGAAACCTCTAAGTGAAAGTAAACAGTCTTCCCGTGGGCCACAGAAAACAATTTACAGAGTAAGGTAGAATTAATAAACTTAGGAGTAACTACGCTAAAAGATATATTTAAGAGGTAACTGGACTAATCTGCAAGTGCCTGATCTGTCAACTAGCAGCAACAGCATGGTTGACCAGGTGGTGATGAGTGATGCCTGGGCTCAGGGGGTGAGGCTGCGTCCTGGCCATGGTAACCATGGGAACCATCACCATGCAGGGAACTATTACGTTATGCAACGTGTATCATGAAGCATGTACTCTGACGTGTAGATATATATGTACCTTGTATGAAAGATATTAATGTTAATATTGTGATCATACCAGCATTAATAACCACACGAGCACTGGTAACCACACGAGCACTGGTAACCACACGAGCACTGATAATCACACGAGCACTGGTAACCACACGAGCACTGGTAACCACACGAGCACTGGTAACCACACGAGCACTGGTAACCACACGAGCACTGGTAACCACACGAGCACTGGTAACCACACGAGCACTGGTAACCACAAGAGCACTGGTAACCACACGAGCACTGGTAACCACACGAGCACTGGTAACCACACGAGCACTGGTAACCACACGAGCACTGGTAACCACACGAGCACTGGTAAACCACACGAGCACTGGAAACCCACACGAGCACTGGTAACCACACGAGCACTGGTAACCAAAACGAGCACTGGTAACCACAGAGCACTGGTAACCACACGAGCACTGGTAACCACACGAGCACTGGTAACCACACGAGCACTGGTAACCACACGAGCACTGGTAACCACACGAGCACTGGTAACCACACGAGCACTGGTAACCACACGAGCACTGGTAACCACACGAGCACTGGTAACCACCCCGAGCACTGGTAACCACACGAGCACTGGTAACCACAACGAGCACTGGTAACCACACGAGCACTGGTAACCACACGAGCACTGGTAACCACACGAGCACTGGAAACCCCAACACGAGCACTGGTAACCACACGAGCACTGGTAACCACACGAGCACTGGTAACCACACGAGCACTGGTAACCACACGAGCACTGGTAACCACACGAGCACTGGTAACCACAAGAGCACTGTAACCACACGAGCACTGGTAACCACACGAGCACTGGTAACCACACGAGAAACTGGTAACCACACGAGCACTGGTAACCACACGAGCACTGGTAACCACACGAGCACTGGTAACCACACGAGCACGGTAACCACAAGAGCACTGGTAACCACACGAGCACTGGTAACCACACGAGCACTGGTAACCACACGAGCACTGGTAACCACACGAGCACTGGTAACCACACGAGCACTGGTAACCACACGAGCACTGGTAACCACACGAGCACTGGTAACCACACGAGCACTGGTAACCACACGAGCACTGGTAACCACACGAGCACTGGTAACCACACGAGCACTGGTAACCACACGAGCACTGGTAACCACACGAGCACTGGTAACCACACGAGCACTGGTAACCAAAACGAGCACTGGTAACCACACGAGCACTGGTAACCACACGAGCACTGATAATCACACGAGCACTGGTAACCACACGAGCACTGGTAACCACACGAGCACTGATAATCACACGAGCACTGGTAACCACACGAGCACTGGTAACCACACGAGCACTGGTAACCACACGAGCACTGGTAACCACACGAGCACTGGTAACCACACGAGCACTGGTAACCACACGAGCACTGGTAACCACACGAGCACTGTAACCACACGAGCACTGGTAACCACACGAGCACTGGTAACCACACGAGCACTGGTAACCACACGAGCACTGGTAACCACACGAGCACTGGTAACCACACGAGCACTGGTAACCACACGAGCACTGGTAACCACACGAGCACGGGTAACCACACGAGCACTGATAATCACACGAGCACTGGTAACCACACGAGCACTGGTAACCACACGAGCACTGATAATCACACGAGCACTGGTAACCACACGAGCACTGGTAACCACACGAGCACTGGTAACCACACGAGCACTGGTAACCACACGAGCACTGGTAACCACACGAGCACTGGTAACCACACGAGCACTGGTAACCACACGAGCACTGGTAACCACACGAGCACTGGTAACCACACGAGCACTGATAATCACACGAGCACTGGTAACCACACGATCACTGATAATCACACGAGCACTGGTAACCACACGAGCACTGGTAACCACACGAGCACTGATAATCACACGAGCACTGGTAACCACACGAGCACTGGTAACCACACGAGCACTGATAATCACACAGCACTGGTAACCACACGAGCACTGATAATCACACGAGCACTGGTAACCACACGAGCACTGGTAACCACACGAGCACTGGTAACCACACGAGCACTGGTAATCACACGAGCACTGGTAACCACACGAGCACTGGTAACCACAAGAGCACTGGTAACCACACGAGCACTGGTAACCACACGAGCACTGGTAACCACAAAAAGCACGGTAACCCACACGAGCACTGGTAACCACACGAGCACTGGTAACCACACGAGCACTGGTAACCACACGAGCACTGGTAATCACACGAGCACTGGTAACCACACGAGCACTGGTAACCACACGAGCACTGGTAACCACACGGGGCACTGGTAACCACACGAGCACTGGTAACCACACGAGCACTGGTAACCACACGACACTGATAATCACACGAGCACTGGTAACCACACGAGCACTGATAATCACACGAGCACTGGTAACCACACGAGCACTGATAATCACACGAGCACTGGTAACCACACGAGCACTGGTAACCACACGAGCACTGGTAACCACACGAGCACTGGTAACCACACGAGCACTGGTAACCACACGAGCACTGGTAACCACACGAGCACTGGCAACCACACGAGCACTGGTAACCACACGAGCACTGATAATCACACGAGCACTGGTAACCACACCGAGCACTGGTAACCACACGAGCACTGGTAACCACACGAGCACTGGTAACCACACGAGCACTGGTAACCACACGAGCACTGATAATCACACGAGCACTGGTAACCACACGAGCACTGGTAACCACAAGAGCACTGGTAACCACACGAGCACTGGTAACCACACGAGCACTGGTAACCACACGAGCACTGGTAACCACACGAGCACTGGTAATCACACGAGCACTGGTAACCACAAGAGCACTGGTAATCACACGAGCACTGGTAACCACACGAGCACTGATAATCACACGAGCACTGGTAATCACACGAGCACTGGTAACCACACGAGCACTGGTAACCACACGAGCACTGATAATCACACGAGCACTGGTAACCACACGAGCACTGGTAACCACAAGAGCACTGGTAACCACACGAGCACTGGTAACCACACGAGCACTGATAATCACACGAGCACTGGTAACCACACGAGCACTGGTAACCACAAGAGCACTGGTAACCACACGAGCACTGGTAACCACACGAGCACTGATAATCACACGAGCACTGGTAATCACACGAGCACTGGTAACCACACGAGCACTGGTAACCACACGAGCACTGGTAACCACACGAGCACTGATAATCACACGAGCACTGGTAACCACACGAGCACTGGTAACCACACAAGCACTGATAATCACACGAGCACTGGTAACCACACGAGCACTGGTAACCACACGAGCACTGGTAACCACAAGAGCACTGGTAACCACACGAGCACTGATAATCACACGAGCACTGGTAACCACAAGAGCACTGGTAACCACAAGAGCACTGGTAACTACACGAGCACTGGTAACCACACGAGCACTGGTAACCACACGAGCACTGGTAACCACACGAGCACTGGTAACCACACGAGCACTGGTAACCACACGAGCACTGGTAACCACACGAGCACTGATAATCACACGAGCACTGGTAACCTACTAGACTGGAGAATACACTAGACCTCATCTTCACTAACAATGATGATCTGATAAGAAATGTCACCATATCAAAAACAATATACTCAGATCACAACATAATTGAGGTTCAGACATGTATGCGAGGAGCCCCAGACCGACAAAATGAGACTAGTCACGAGGGTGCATTCACCAAATTCAACTTCAATAACAAAAACATAAAGTGGGACCAAGTAAACCAAGTCCTAACCGATATAAGCTGGGAAGATATACTAAGCAACACAGACCCAAACTTATGCCTAGAACAGATTAACTCGGTGGCACTCGATGTATGCACAAGGCTTATTCCTCTAAGAAAAGAGGAGTAGATGTAAAATAGAAAGAGACAGGCGCTCCCTTTACAGGCGACGGAAAAGAATAACAGAGCGGCTAAAAGAGGTCAATATATCTGAAATGCGCAGGGAGACACTGGTCAGAGAAATAGCAAGCATCGAACTTAAGCTAAAAGAATCCTTTAGGAGTCAGGAATCGCGGGAAGAACTAAAAGCTATAAATGAAAAACGAAAGAAACCCAAAGTATTTCTTTCTCCTATGCCAAATCAAAATCGAGAACAACGTCCAGTATTGGGCCCCTACTTAAACAAGATGGGTCCTACACAGATGACAGCAAGGAAATGAGTGAGCTACTCAAGTCCCAATATGACTCAGTTTTTAGCAAGCCGCTAACCAGACTGAGAGTCGAAGATCAAAATGAATTTTTTATGAGAGAGCCACAAAATTTGATTAACACAAGCCTATCCGATGTTATCCTGACGCCAAATGACTTCGAACAGGCGATAAATGACATGCCCATGCACTCTGGCCCCAGGGGCCCGACTCATGGAACTCTGTGTTCATCAAGAACTGCAAGAAGCCCCTATCACGAGCCTTTTCCATCCTATGGAGAGGGAGCATGGACACGGGGGTCGTCCCTCAGTTACTAAAAACAACAGACATAGCCCCACTCCACAAAGGGGGCAGTAAAGCAACAGCAAAGAACTACAGACCAATAGCACTAACATCCCATATCATAAAAATCTTTGAAAGGGTCCTAAGAAGCAAGATCACCACCCATCTAGAAACCCATCAGTTACACAACCCAGGGCAACATGGGTTTAGAACAGGTCGCTCCTGTCTGTCTCAACTACTGGATCACTACGACAAGGTCCTAAATGCACTAGAAGACAAAAAGAATGCAGATGTAATATAACAGACTTTGCAAAAGCCTTCGACAAGTGTGACCATGGCGTAATAGCGCACAAAATGCGCGCTAAAGGAATAACAGGAAAAGTCGGTCGATGGATCTATAATTTCCTCACTACAGAGAGTAGTCGTCAACAGAGTAAAGTCCGAGGCAGCTACGGTGAAAAGCTCTGTTCCACAAGGCACAGTACTACTCCCATCTTGTTCCTCATCCTCATATCCGACATAGACAAGGATGTCAGCCACAGCACCGTGTCTTCCTTTGCAGATGACACCCCGAATCTGCATGACAGTGTCTTCCATTGCAGACACTGCAAGGCTCCAGGCGGACATCAACCAAATCTTTCAGTGGGCTGCAGAAAACAATATGAAGTTCAACGATGAGAAATTTCAATTACTCAGATATGGTAAACATGAGGAAATTAAATCTTCATCAGAGTACAAAACAAATTCTGGCCACAAAATAGAGCGAACACCAACGTCAAAGACCTGGGAGTGATTATGTCGGAGGATCTCACCTTCAAGGACCATAACATTGTATCAATCGCATCTGCTAGAAAAATGACAGGATGGATAATGAGAACCTTCAAAACTAGGGAGGCCAAGCCCATGATGACACTCTTCAGGTCACTTGTTCTATCTAGGCTGGAATATTGCTGCACTCTAACAGCACCTTTCAAGGCAGGTGAAATTGCCGACCTAGAAAATGTACAGAGAACTTTCACGGCGCGCATAACGGAGATAAAACACCTCAATTACTGGGAGCGCTTGAGGTTTCTAAACCTGTATTCCCTGGAACGCAGGAGGGAGAGATACATGATTATATACACCTGGAAAATCCTAGAGGGACTAGTACCGAACTTGCACACGAAAATCACTCACTACGAAAGCAAAAGACTTGGCAGACGATGCACCATCCCCACATTGAAAAACAGGGGTGTCACTAGCACGTTAAGAGACCATACAATAAGTGTCAGGGGCCCGAGACTGTTCAACTGCCTCCCAGCACACATAAGGGGGATTACCAACAGACCCCTGGCAGTCTTCAAGCTGGCACTGGACAAGCACCTAAAGTCAGTTCCTGATCAGCCGGGCTGTGGCTCGTACGTTGGTTTGCGTGCAGCCAGCAGCAACAGCCTGGTTGATCAGGCGCTGATCCCCCAGGAGGCCTGGTCACAGACCGGGCCGCGGGGGCGGTGACCCCCGAAACTCTCTCCAGGTAAACTCCAGGAGGACTCTGGGCTGTATACTCTGGGCACACGAGCTCTGGTAACCACACGAGCACTGATAATCACACGAGCACTGGTAACCACACGAGCTCTGGTAACCACACGAGCACTGGTAACCACACGAGCACTGGTAACCACACGAGCACTGGTAACCACACGAGCACTGATAATCACACGAGCACTGGTAACCACACGAGCACTGATAATCACACGAGCACTGGTAACCACACGAGCACTGGTAACCACACGAGCACTGATAATCACACGAGCACTGGTAACCACACGAGCACTGGTAACCACACGAGCACTGATAATCACACGAGCACTGGTAACCACACGAGCACTGGTAACCACACGAGCACTGGTAACCACACGAGCACTGGTAACCACACGAGCACTGGTAACCACACGAGCACTGGTAACCACACGAGCACTGATAATCACACGAGCACTGGTAACCACACGAGCACTGGTAACCACACGAGCACTGGTAACCACACGAGCACTGGTAACCACACGAGCACTGGTAACCACACGAGCACTGGTAACCACACGAGCACTGGTAACCACACGAGCACTGATAATCATACCAGCACTGAAAAATAAGTTTTAAATCAGAGAGAAGCTATTGGAAGAATGTGAGGGTTACCGGTGCGGGTGAGAGTGCGCTCGGGGGGTCCAGGAATTCACTTAATTAACAAGAATTTCCTTGTAAGTTTTGGGACCCCTGGCATCTGCCAACCTACCACGTCCAGCCATACCATGCTTCACACACACACACACACACACACACACACACACACACACACACACACACACACACACACACACACACACACACACACACACACACACACACAAATGATGTAGTTGAAGTTCTAACAATAAAGATCGAGAACCAGAACTTAGTCATTGTGGTTGCATATAAGACACCAGATGCAGCTTCCCAACAGTTCAAGAAACAGCTTCTGAAAATTGACTCCTGTCTGGATAACTTTCCAGCCACATCCCCAAACGTCTTGCTGCTTGATGACTTCAATCTAAGACATACAAAATGGAAGAATATAGCAAATAATGTCGTAGCAGAAATAATCCCTGGAGGCAGCTCAGATGAAAAGTCACACACACAGGAGCTGCTGAATTTCTGTAATAAACACACCCTAAGTCAGCAGATAGTGGAGCCAACAAGACTGGAGAACATACTTGACCTTATTTTCACAAATAATGAGGACCTGGCAAGAAACATAACCATATAAAAAAAAAACTAATTCTGATCACAGCCTAACTGAAGTACAGACTTGCATGCACAGGAGTCCTGATCAACAAAATACATTCAGCTATGAGGGCACCTTCACCAAATTCAACTTCAGCAACAAGAACATCAACTGGGACCAGGTTAACTATGTCCTAAATGTAACATGTTGGGAAGATATCTTAAATTACAAGGACCCTAACCAGTGCCTTGAAAAGATCAACCTCCTGGTAGCTGAAGTATGTTCAAGGTATATGCCTCTTAAGAAAAAAGGAGAGAAGAAATATACTGGAGAGAGAGAGAGAGAGACGCTCCCTCTACAGGAGAAGACGAAGAATTACTGAGCTCCTCAGGAATGATAAATTATCTGAAATACCTGGAGTTTACCTGGAGAGAGAGTTTCGGGGGTCAACGCCCCCGCGGCCCGGGGAAGAAGAAAATATTGAACTTAAGTTAAAGGACACATACAGAATCCAGGAGAGACAAAAGGAGCTAAATGCAATTATACAAGACGGAACTTACACAGATGACAACAAAGAAATGAGAGAGATACTGAAATCTTAATATGACTCTGTGTTTAGCGAGCCACTAATCAGTTTAAAGATCGACAATCCAAATAATTTTTTCATGAATGAGCCTCAAAACCCTGTCAACGTATGCCAAATTTCTGACATAACCCTGACTCCACTAGACTTTGAGAAAGCCATCGACGACATGCCCATGCACTCAGCCCCAGGCCCAGACTCGTGGAACTCTGTGTTCATTAAGAACTGCAAGAAACCCCTCTCACGGTCCCTAAGTATGCTATGGAGAAGGAGCATAGACACAGGTGAGATTCCAGTCACTCAAAACAACGGATATAGCCCCACTCCATAAAGGTGACAGCAAAGCAGTAGCCCTGCAACCACAGTGCCATGTATATCACTAGAGGCTCATAACCTAATAACCTCTGCAGCAAGACTCGCATAGCCAATCAAAGAGCAGCCTTCAGAAAACGTAACAAAAGAGCCCCTCACGGTCCTATACACACGTCAGGCCCATCTTACCCATCTTAGTTTTGATTATAATAATTACAATACCCAGCACCAGAAGAGGAACCCACATCTGACAAATAACCTCAAGAAGCTGTGAGGGCAAATTTACGAGGTAATTGCCAGAACTAACCTAACCGAGGAATGCAAGACTGAAGGTACGGAACCTGTCGACATTAGAGGATAAAAGCACAAGGAGAAACATGATAACTACGTACAAAATACTCAGAGGAATAGATGGTTCGAGAGGCGGGGTCAGGAGCTGAAACTCAACAGTTGCGACCACAAACAGGTGAGTATGTACAGTATAACACATTGTAGGTGAAAATTTCCTGCAAGGGGCGTACCAGGAGGCTCCCAGGAGCCTGCTAGGAGGCTCCCAGGAGCCTGCTAGGAGGCTCCTAGGAACCTGGTAGAACGCTCCCAGTGCCTGCTAAAAGGCTCCCAGGAGCCTGCTAGGAGGTCCCAGGAGCTGCTAGAAGGCTCCCAGAACCCTGCTAGGAGGTTCCCAAGAGCCTGCTAGGAGGTTCCCAAGAACCTGCTAGGAGGTTCCTAGGACCCTGCTAGGAGGCTCCATGATCCTACTAGGAGCCACCCAAAAGCCTCCTAGGAGGATTCCATGAGCCTGCTAGGAGGTTCCCAAAAGCCTGCTAGAAGGTTTTCCCCGGAACCTGCTAGGAGGATCCCAAGAGCCCGCTTAGAAGATTCCTAGGACCCTGCTAGGAGGTTCCTTGCCACTACGCTGCGGCATCGATGACAAAGGCGCTAAGCCAGGGTAGTCACTTCACCTTTAACCTCAGGTCGACTCCCACATTAAGGCACTTTACCTCCCTCCCACGCTATCCCACTCGACTTCCCACCCATGCTATTCCACTCGACTTCCCTTCCACGCTATCCCACTCGACCTCCCTCCCTCCCACGCTACCTCCCTCCCATACTATCCCACTCTACCTCCCTCACTCTCTCACTCGATCTCCACTCCTACGTTATAAGACTCTCTACCCCCCTTCCGTACACCCATAGTATGACACTGTACCAGCCAGGCTGGGGGAGTAATTAAGACTGAACCTACCATCCAGGCGGAGGGACTGAGCCTACCAGCCAGGCTGGAGGGACTGAGCCTACCAGCCAGGCTGGAGGGACTGAGCCTACCATCCAGGCTGGAGGGACTGAGCCTACCATCCAGGCTGGAGGGACTGAGCCTACCATCCAGGCTGGAGGGACTGAGCCTACCATCCAGGCTGGAGGGACTGAGCCTGCCATCCAGGCTGGAGGGACTGAGCCTACCAGCCAGGCTGGAGGGACTGAGCCTACCAGCCAGGCTGGAGGGACTGAGCCTACAGCCAGGCTGGAGGGACTGAGCCTGCCATCCAGGCTGGAGGGACTGTGCCTACCAGCCAGGCTGGAGGGACTGAGCCTACCAGCCAGGCTGGAGGGACTGTGCCTACCAGCCAGGCTGGAGGGACTGTGCCTACCAGCCAGGCAGGAGGGAATGTGCCTACCAGCCAGGCTGGAGGACTGTGCCTACCAGCCAGGATGGAGGGACTTGAGCCTACCATCCAGGCTGGAGGGACTGAGCCTGGGAGTGAGAGGGTTATAATCATCCTGTGTGATCCCTGGACTCCCAAAATGTCCTTGAGGGGTGAAGGAAAGGAAGGGGAATTAGAGGGGAGTGAGGGTGGAGAGGGAGGGCGGAGGAGAGGAGGGAAGGAGAGGTTGGAGGTATAGATTGCCAAAACGCGCTATATTTATGCGTTAAATTAAGTGAAAAAGCGCGCCCGCGAAATTTAGAAACCCCTCGCGCTAAACAAATTCGTAAAATGCGAAGTCCAGCGCGAGAAGCGGCAAGTTGACAACCCTGGATAGAGGGTAGAAGGGTGGGAGGTGCCTGTGGACCGGTTCTAAGATCTTTCTTTCTATCCTCACAGCCCGGTCTGGTCAGATCGGTAGGTGCGACACATGGGCAAACAGTTAGGCAACTTTCTTCCGAAACGTTTCGCTACAGAGTAGAGTTCTTCAGTCGAGTACAGAAAGTAGGCAGGAGCAGTAGAGATTTGAAGACGATATAATGTCCATCACCTTTGGAACGTAATCTGAGGTTGTCAGTCCCTCAGCCTTGGAGAAGAATTCTGTTCCATAGCCTGAAACAATCTGTTGTGGAACAGACTATGGAACAGAACTCTTCTCCAGGCTGAGGGACTGACAACCTCAAATCTACATCTTCAAAGGTGATGACTGATTACATCATGTCACGTCTCTACTGCTCCTGCCTACTTTCTGTACTCGACTGAAGAAGCCTACTGTGTAGGCGAAACGTTTCGGAATAAAGTTGCCTAAATGTTGCCCATGTGTCGCACCCTACAACCTGTCGTATGTATGCCACTTTGATATTTACTGGGGCCAGATCAACCAGGTTATTGTTTTTGGCGGCCAACATATCCCTTACAGCCCGGTGGCTCTGACCCTTACCTGAAAGATACCTGAAGAACATTTCCGGAGGTCAATACCCCCTGCGGCCCGGTCCCAGACCAGGCCTCCTATTGGATAATGAGGACAAATTTCAACTACTCCGTTATGGAAAACTGGAGGAGATAATAACTAGAACAGAGTATACTACTGACTCCGGCCATACAATAGAGCGGAAAAATAATGTAAGGGACCTGGGAGTATTAATGTCTGAGGATCTCACTTTCAAGGATCACAACAGTGCCACGATCGCACGTGCAAAGAAAATGATAGGATGGATAATGAGAACTTTTAAAACGAGAGATGCCAAGCCCATGATGATCCTTTTCAAATCACTTGTTCTCTCTAGGCTGGAATACTGCTGTACATTAACATCTCCATTCAAAGCAGGTGAAATCGCAGATCTAGAGAGTGTACAGAGATCCTTTACTGCACCTATAAGTTCTGTCAAGCACCTAACTACTGGAACGCTTGGAAGCACTTGACTTGTACTCGTTGGAACGCAGGAGGGAGAGATATATCATAATCTACACTTGGAAAATCTTGGAAGGAATGGTCCCAAATCTGCACACAGAAGTCACTCCCTACGAAACTAAAAGACTGGGCAGGCGATGCAAAATGCCCCCAATAAAAAGTAGGGGCGCCATTGGTACACTAAGAGAAAACACCATAAGTGTCCGGGCCCAAGACTGTTCAACAGCCTCCCATCAAGCATTAGGGAATTACCAATAAACCCCCTGGCTGCCTTCAAGAGAGAGCTGGACAGATACCTAAAGTCAGTGCCGGATCAGCCGGGCTGTGGCTCGTACGCTGGACTACGTGCGGCCAGCAGTAACAGCCTAGTTGATCAGGCCCTGATCCATCGGGAGGCCTGGTCATGGACCGGGCCGCGGGGGCGTTGATCCCCGGAATAACCTCCAGGTAACCAGGTATCCAGGGTCTAATCAACTAGACTCTTACCGTTAGATGAACACAGCCCAACGTATGAACCACAGCTCAGTTGATCAGGCACTGATTTTTGGACTTAAGCACTTCCCCCAAATGCAGAGAGCGCACTGAAGAGTCGGGGACCTCTGACACTCCTCGAGTTCTCTTTCAGCGTACTCGTAGCGTCCCTGTTCTTTCGTGGAAGTATCTTGCAACACCTGCCAAATCTCTTGTTGTCACACATAGTGATTTTGGTATTTAGCTTTGGGATCAGTCCCGCCAGGATTTTTCAGGTGTACATTATTATGTACCTTTCTCGCCTACGCTCCAAGGAATACAGTTCAAGGGACGTCAAGCATTCCCAGTAGTTTAGATGTTTGATCGAGTGTATCAGAATGGAAGCCCTTGCGGGTAGCGATCCAGTTTCCTCTTCAAAACTTCTACACTCGTTTCAGCAATATTTCCGATATCTGCTGAGAGCAGATTGTGCCTCCAGGGCTCCTGCTTTCCCCTGTATGTCTGACTCCAGTATGTTGTTATGGTAGTGTGTAGAAGACTGACCTGACTCCAGTATGTTGTTATGGTAGTGTGTAGAAGACTGACATGACTCCAGTATGTTGTTATGGTAGTGTGTAGAGAGACTGACATGACTCCGTATGTTGTTATGGTAGTGTGCAGAAGACTGAGATGACTCCAGTATGTTGTTATGGTAGTGTGCAGAAGACTGACCTGACTCCAGTATGTTGTTATGGTAGTGTGCAGAAGACTGACCTGACTCCAGTATGTTGTTATGGTAAGTGTGCAGAAGACTGAGATGACTCCAGTATGTTGTTATGGTAGTGTGTAAAGAGACTGACATGACTCCAGTATGTTGTTATGGTAGTGTGTAGAAGACTGACATGACTCCAGTATGTTGTTATGGTAGTGTGCAGAAGACTGACCTGACTCCAGTATGTTGTTATGGTAGTGTGCAGAAGACTGACCTGACTCCAGTATGTTGTTATGGTTAGTGTGCAGAAGACTGACCTGACTCCAGTATGTTGTTATGGTAGTGTGCAGAAGACTGACCTGACTCCAGTATGTTGTTATGGTAGTGTGCAGAAGACTGACATGACTCCAGTATGTTGTTATGGTAGTGTGCAGAAGACTGACATGACTCCAGTATGTTGCTATGGTAGTGTGCAGAAGACTGACATGACTCCAGTATGTTGTTATGGTAGTGTGTAGAAGACTGACATGACTCCAGTATGTTGTTATGGTAGTGTGCAGAAGACTGAGATGACTCCAGTATGTTGTTATGGTAGTGTGTAGAAGACTGACATGACTCCAGTATGTTGTTATGGTAGTGTGCAGAAGACTGAGATGACTCCAGTATGTTGTTATGGTAGTGTGCAGAAGACTGACCTGACTCCAGTATATTGTTATGGTAGTGTGTAGAAGACTGACCTGACTCCAGTATGTTGTTATGGTAGTGTGTAAAAGACTGACCTGACTCCAGTATGTTGTTATGGTAGTGTGCAGAAGACTGAGATGACTCCAGTATGTTGTTATGGTAGTGTGTAGAAGACTGACCTGACTCCAGTATGTTGTTATGGTAGTGTGTAGAAGACTGACCTGACTCCAGTATGTTGTTATGGTAGTGTGTAGAAGACTGACCTGACTCCAGTATGTTGTTATGGTAGTGTGTAGAAGACTGACCTGACTCCAGTATGTTGTTATGGTAGTGTGGTAGAAGACTGACCTGACTCCAGTATGTTGTTATGGTAGTGTGCAGAAGACTGACATGACTCCAGTATGTTGTTATGGAAGTGTGGCAGAAGACTGACCTGACTCCAGTATGTTGTTATGGTAGTGTGCAGAAGACTGACCTGACTCCAGTATGTTGTTATGGTAGTGTGTAGAAGATTGACCTGACTCCAGTATGTTGTTATGGTAGTGTGCAGAAGACTGAGATGACTCCAGTATGTTGTTATGGTAGTGTGCAGAAGACTGACATGACTCCAGTATGTTGTTATGGTAGTGTGTAGAAGACTGACCTGACTCCAGTATGTTGTTATGGTAGTGTGTAGAAGACTGACATGACTCCAGTATGTTGTTATGGTAGTGTGTAGAAGACTGACCTGACTCCAGTATGTTGTTATGGTAGTGTGCAGAAGACTGACATGACTCCAGTATGTTGTTATGGTAGTGTGTAGAAGACTGACATGACTCCAGTATGTTGTTATGGTAGTGCGTAGAAGACTGACATGACTCCAGTATGTTGTTATGGTAGTGTGCAGAAGACTGAGATGACTCCAGTATGTTGTTATGGTAGTGTGTAGAAGACTGACATACTCCAGTATGTTGTTATGGTAGTGTGTAGAAGACTGAGATGACTCCAGTATGTTGTTATGGTAGTGCGTAGAAGACTGACATGACTCCAATATGTTGTTATGGTAGTGTGTAGAAGACTGACGTGACTCCAGTATGTTGTTATGGTAGTGTGCAGAAGACTGAGATGACTCCAGTATGTTGTTATGGTACTGTGTAGAAGACTGACATGACTCCAGTATGTTGTTATGGTAGTGTGCAGAAGACTGAGATGACTCCAGTATGTTGTTATGGTAGTGTGTAGAAGACTGACATGACTCCAGTATGTTGTTATGGTAGTGTGTAGAAGACTGACGTGACTCCAGTATGTTGTTATGGTAGTGTGCAGAAGACTGAGATGACTCCAGTATGTTGTTATGGTAGTGTGCAGAAGACTGACATGACTCCAGTATGTTGTTATGGTAGTGTGCAGAAGACTGACATGACTCCAGTATGTTGTTATGGTAGTGTGTAGAAGACTGACATGACTCCAGTATGTTGTTATGGTATGAGTGTAGAAGACTGATAGACTCCAGTAATGTTGTTATGGTAGTGTGCAGAAGACTGACAATGACTCCAGTAATGTTGTTATAGTAGTGTGTAGAAGACTGACATGACTCCAGTATGTTGTTATGGTAGTGTGTAGAAGACTGACATGACTCCAGTATGTTGTTATGGTAGTGTGCAGAAGACTGACCTGACTCCAGTATGTTGTTATGGTAGTATGCAGAAGACTGAGATGACTCAAGTATGTTGTTATGGGAGTGTGCAGAAGACTGACCTGACTCCAGTATGTTGTTATGGTAGTGTGCAGAAGACTGACATGACTCCAGTATGTTGTTATGGTAGTGTGCAGAAGACTGACATGACTCCAGTATGTTGTTATGGTAGTGTGCAGAAGACTGAGATGACTCCAGTATGTTGTTATGGTAGTGTGCAGAAGACTGACATGACTCCAGTATGTTGTTATGGTAGTGTGCAGAAGACTGACATGACTCCAGTATGTTGTTATGGTAGTGTGCAGAAGATTGACCTGACTCCAGTATGTTGTTATGGTAGTGTGTAGAAGACTGACCTGACTCCAGTATGTTGTTATGGTAGTGTGTAGAAGATTGACCTGACTCCAGTATGTTGTTATGGTAGTGTGCAGAAGACTAACATGACTCCAGTATGTTGTTATGGTAGTGTCCAGAAGACTGACATGACTCCAGTATGTTGTTATGGTAGTGTGTAGAAGACTGACATGACTCCAGTATGTTGTTATGGTAGTGTGTAGAAGACTGATATGACTCCAGTATGTTGTTATGGTAGTGTGCAGAAGACTGACATGACTCCAGTATGTTGTTATAGTAGTGTGTAGAAGACTGACATGACTCCAGTATGTTGTTATGGTAGTGTGTAGAAGACTGACATGACTCCAGTATGTTGTTATGGTAGTGTGCAGAAGACTGAGATGACTCCAGTATGTTGTTATGGTAGTGTGCAGAAGACTGACATGACTCCAGTATGTTGTTATGGTAGTGTGCAGAAGACTGACATGACTCTAGTATGTTGTTATGGTAGTGTGCAGAAGACTGACCTGACTCCAGTATGTTGTTATGGTAGTGTGTAGAAGACTGACCTGACTCCAGTATGTTGTTATGGTAGTGTGTAGAAGATTGACCTGACTCCAGTATGTTGTTATGGTAGTGTGCAGAAGACTGACATGACTCCAGTATGTTGTTATGGTAGTGTCCCAGAAGACTGACATGACTCCAGTATGTTGTTAGGTAGTGTGCAGAAGACTGACATGACTCCAGTATGTTGTTATGGCAGTGTGCAGAAGACTGACCTGACTCCAGTATGTTGTTATGGTGGTGTGCAGAAGACTGACATGACTCCAGTATGTTGTTATGGTAGTGTGTAGAAGACTGACATGACTCCAGTATGTTGTTATGGTAGTGTGCAGAAGACTGACATGACTCCAGTATGTTGTTATGGTAGTGTGCAGAAGACTGACCTGACTCCAGTATGTTGTTATGGTAGTGTGCAGAAGACTGACCTGACTCCAGTATGTTGTTATGGTAGTGTGCAGAAGACTGACATGACTCCAGTTTGTTGTTATGGTAGTGTGCAGAAGACTGACATGACTCCAGTATGTTGTTATGGTAGTGTGTAGAAGACTGACATGACTCCAGTATGTTGTTATGGTAGTGTGCAGAAGAGGGACCTGACTCCAGTATGTTGTCATGGTAGTGTACAGAAGAGAGACCTGACTCTAGTATGTTATCATGGTAGTGTACAGAAGAGGGACCTGACTCCAGTATGTTATCATGGTAGTGTACAGAAGAGGGACCTGACTCCAGTATGTTGTTATGGTAGTATACAGAAGAGGGACCTGACTCCAGCATGTTATCATGGTAGTATACAGAAGAGGGACCTGACTCCAGTATGTTATCATGGTAGTATACAGAAGAGGGACCTGACTCCAGTATGTTATCATGGTAGTATACAGAAGAGGGACCTCACTCCAGTATGTTATCATGATAGTATACAGAAGAGGGACCTGACTCCAGTATGTTATCATGGTAGTATACAGAAGAGGGACCTGACTCCAGTATGTTATCATGGTAGTATACAGAAGAGGGACCTGACTCCAGCATGTTATCATGGTAGTATACAGAAGGACCTGACTCCAGCATGTTATCATGGTAGTATACAGAAGAGGGACCTGACTCCAGTATGTTATCATGGTAGTATACAGAAGAGGGACCTGACTCCAGTATGTTATCATGGTAGTGTACAGAAGAGGGACCTGACTCCAGTATGTTATCATGGTAGTATACAGAAGAGGGACCTGACTCAGTATGTTATCATGGTAGTATACAGAAGAGGGACCTGACTCCAGTATGTTATCATGGTATATACAGAAGAGGGACCTGACTCCAGTATGTTATCATGGTAGTGTACAGAAGAGGGACCTGACTCCAGTATGTTATCATGGTAGTATACAGAAGAGGGACCTGACTCCAGTATGTTATCATGGTAGTGTACAGAAGAGGGACCTGACTCCAGTATGTTATCATGGTAGTGTACAGGAAAGGGACCTGACTCCAGTATGTTATCATGGTAGTATACAGAAGAGGGACCTGACTCCAGTATGTTATCATGGTAGTGTACAGAAGAGGGACCTGACTCCAGTATGTTATCATGGTAGTGTACAGAAGAGGGACCTGACTCCTGTATGTTATCATGGTAGTGTACAGAAGAGGGACCTGACTCCAGTATGTTATCATGGTAGTATACAGAAGAGGACATGACTCCTGTATGTTATCATGGTAGTGTACAGAAGAGGGACCTGACTCCAGTATGTTATCATGGTAGTATACAGAAGAGGGACATGACTCCAGTATGTTATCATGGTAGTGTACAGAAGAGGGACCTGACTCCAGTATGTTATCATGGTAGTGTACAGAAGAGGGACCTGACTCCAGTATGTTATCATGGTAGTGTACAGAAGAGGGACCTGACTCCAGTATGTTATCATGGTAGTATACAGAAGAGGGACCTGACTCCAGTATGTTATCATGGTAGTGTACAGAAGAGGACCTGACTCCAGTATGTTATCATGGTAGTATACAAAGAGGGACCTGACTCCAGTATGTTATCATGGTAGTAATACAGAAGAGGGACCTGACTCCAGTATGTTATCATGGTAGTGTACAGAAGAGGGACCTGACTCCAGTATGTTATCATGGTAGTGTACAGAAGAGGGACATGACTCCAGCATGTTATCATGGTAGTATACAGAAGAGGGACATGACTCCAGCATGTTATCATGGTAGTATACAGAAGAGGGACCTGACTCCAGTATGTTGTCATGGTAGTGTACAGAAGAGGGACCTGACTCCAGCATGTTATCATGGTAGTATACAGAAGAGGGACCTGACTCCAGTATGTTGTCATGGTAGTATACAGAAGAGGGACCTGACTCCAGCATGTTATCATGGTAGTATAGAAGAGGGACCTGACTCCAGTATGTTGTCATGGTAGTATACAGAAGAGGGACCTGACTCCAGTATGTTGTCATGGTAGTATACAGAAGAGGGACCTGACTCCAGTATGTTGTCATGGTAGTGTACAGAAGAGGGACATGACTCCAGCATGTTGTCATGGTAGTATACAGAAGAGGGACCTGACTCCAGTATGTTGTCATGGTAGTGTACAGAAGAGGGACATGACTCCAGCATGTTGTCATGGTAGTATACAGAAGAGGGACCTGACTCCAGCATGTTATCATGGCAGTGTACAGAAGAGGGACCTGACTCCAGCATGTTATCATGGTAGTGTACAGAAGAGGGACCTGACTCCAGCATGTTATCATGGTAGTATACAGAAGAGGGACCTGACTCCAGTATGTTATCATGGTAGTATACAGAAGAGGGACCTGACTCTCAAATAATGCTTCAGTATACAGTCTTAAGTAACAAGTGTAATACTCCTAAATACTGTCACCATAAATTATGTCAGTAAAGTGTTTAATACTAAACGTAAATATTAAATAAGGAATATCAATAATATATCTTGGTAATATAATGTTGCGGCCACCACAAAAACACTACTAAAAATATATTTAGTAGACAATAAATATTATTTATAAATGTTTCAAATGAATTTATGCCAGGTGTAAAATACCTACCCAATAAGTGTACGAGGACCGCGACTCTTCAACGCCCTCATTTCGTACATAACGGGGATTACCAACAAACCTTTGGCTGTTTTCAAGAGGGAACTTGAGAAATTCTTTAGGTCATTTCCTGACCAGCCGGGTTGTGGTTCGTGTAGCCTACACCAAAAGCCTGGTCGATCAAGTCAGCAACTGGGAACCTGGTTTGGCACCGGCCTCGGGGGCGGTGCGCCCCGGACTGGACATAAGGCAGAAATAAAATTAACGTTAAGAATAAGCACAATATGTAATGGAATATATTTGAAGTCTACCTGGAAGGTGTTTCGGGGGTCACCGCCCCTGCAGCCCGGTCCATGACCAGACCTCCCGGTAGCTAACCTGATCGACCAGGTTGTTAGCATCGGCCACACGAACCACAACCCGGATGGTCAGAAACTGACTTTTCAAACAGTAATATATAATCTGAGAAGTTGAATTATCAGCATAGTTGCTGATCCCTGTGTTATATAGCATAGCATATTAGTATCGTCCATGTGCTTTAGATACGAGATCCCTTGTAGGCCTGTGACTTTGTGTGACGTCACGGGATGCGCATGTGTAGGCTCGTACCTCTGCCTCCCTCTCAGTCGGCGTAGACCTACAAGCGAAGACAGGCAGAGGCTGGGCTCCACATTCATCGTCACAGTCTGACAATATATATGTTACCATCCAACAAGTGTGTCTACCTTCAACCCTCGATATCTCCATTAAGAACCCCTTACGATAGAATTATCACTGATAAGCTGCACAATTATTGTAGCTTTAAGGTTACACTACACCGAGGATATCTCTCCTCTCACAAACTAGTAAGAAGCCACCTATCCCCTATACTCAAATTTGTTCTGAAATATCATGACTGTTAGGTCCTTCACACAGCCCAGGATCCAGCATCCACTGGTACAACCTGGAAGGATACATGGATGTTTTTGGGGGGTGAACGCCCCCGCAGCCCGGTCCTAGACCAGGCCCTCTGGTGGATCAAGGCCTTACCAACCGGGCTGTTATTGGTGGCCGCACGCGTCCCAACGCAAGAACCACAGCAAGGCGTAAGACAGCCAGAGGTTCGTTGGTAATTTCCCTTATGCACGACGTGAGGGCATTGAAAGGTCGGGGACTCTGACAGTCGTCGAGTTCTCTCAGTGTACTCGTCACACTTCTGCTTTATTTCAGTGGAGGTACTCTGCGCTGTCTGTGAAGTCGCTTGCTGTCATACAAAGTGATTTCTGTGCTGGTTTGGGTCCAGTCCCTCCAGGATTTTCCAGGTGTAAATTATGATGTATCTATTTGGCCTACATTCCAAGGAATACAGATGAAAAGACTTAAGCATTCCCAGTACTTCAGATGATTGATTGAGGGTCTACGAGCAGTGGAAATTCTGTTTTCTATTTAAAGCAGTCTCGCCTGACTTCAAAAGAAGCCTTTAGTATACAGCAGTATTCCAGCCAGGAGAGAACAAGTGACTGGAAGAGTATCATCAGTGGCTCAGCATCTCTTGTCTTGAAAGTTCTGGTTATCCAGCCTTGCGCAAACAATAGCAACATTGTTGTGATCCTTAAGTAGATCACAGTCCTGCGTAGACTATAAGGCCTATCACAGTCCAATAACTGACCGCTTCACCGCAATTACGAGAAAATCAGATAACGACTAAATAAGCAACCAGCGCTCCCCCCATGATGGTTCTACCTACCTACCAATGGGTGCCTGTGACGAGCGGGGTTCCACAGGGGTCAGTCCTAGGACCAGTGCTGTTTTTGGTATATGTGAATGACATGATGGAAGGGATAGACTCAGAAGTGTCCCTGTTCGCAGATGATGTGAAGCTAATGAGAAGAATTAAGTCAGATGAGGATCAGGCAGGACTACAAAGAGACCTGGACAGACTGGACACGTGGTCTAGCAACTGGCTTCTCGAATTTAACCCTGCCATATGCATAGTCATGAAGATCGGGGAAGGGTAAAGAAGACCGCAGACAGAGTATATGATAGGTGGCCAAAGACTGCAAACCTCACTCAAGGAGAAAGATCTTGGCGTGTGTATAATACCGAGCACGTTTCCGGAAGCACACATCAAATAGATAACTGCTGCAGCACATGGGCGCCTGGCAAACCTGAGAATAGCGTTCCGATACCTTAGTAAGGAATCGTTCAAGACGCTATGCACTGTGTACGCCAGGCCCATATTGGAGTACGCAACGCCAGTTTGGAACCCACTCCTGGTCAAGCACGTCAAGAAATTAGAGAAAGTGCAAAGGTTTGCAACAAGACTAGTTCCAGAGCTAAGGAGAATGTACTACGAAGAAAGGTTGAGGGAAATCGGCCTGACATCACTGAAGGACAGGAGGGTTAGGGGAGGCATGATAATGACATACAAAATACTGCGTGGAATAGATAAGGCGGACAGCGATAGGATATTCCATAGAGGGGACACAGAAACAAGGGGTCACAATTGGAAGTTGAAGACTCAGATGAGCTAAAGGGATGTTAGGAAGTATTTCTTCCGTCATAGAGTTGCCAGGAAGTGGAATAGTTTAGCATGTGAAGTAGTGGAGGCAGGAACCATACATAGCTTTAAGACGAGGTATGATAAAGCTCATGGAGCAGGGAGAGAGAGGACCTAGCAGCGATCAGAGAAGAGGCAAGCATCATAAACTACAGACCAGTGTCACTGACACACATAATGTAAAGTTATGGAGAAGAGTGGTGGAGCAGCTATTAAGTATTGGTCTCATATATAACATTCAGTGGGGTTTCAGGGATAGGAAATCCTGTGCCACAAGTCTCCTCGAGTTCTGTTACAAGATAACAGAAGTAAGA
>NC_069407.1:2485743-2548243 GCF_026875155.1 Cherax quadricarinatus | reverse complement strand
TAGTCGTGAGTTTCTTGACAAAGAATGTACATACAATCACTAAACCTTCACTGATTTACATTTTCCCTCCTTTTTCATCAAAGACTGCAAGAAAAGAACTCTTCAGATCATTAATTCTCCACGCACCAACACCACTCCTAACAAAGTTATAGGTCTTCCCAACAGCCTGGTTGCACTGAACGTTTCTAAAGTGCTTGCACAAGCTAACACTAGAGTCACCATCGCTTCCAGCACTTCGATAAAGCACTTAACCAGAACAAAATCCAAGCACCATGAGCCAGTCCACGTAGGGGTTTACACTACACCCTGTAGAGGGAGGCCTGAGCTTGCTACCATCTGCAGCTCATAAGACTGCCATCCCCACGAGCCCCTTTGAGGCGGGGTAGATGGCAGACCAGAGGCCTAGCTTCTCCCTACGAGCCCCGTGAGGGCGGGGAATGTGGCTAGGCCTGGGGACACTTGGTCCCAAAGATGAGGAGGTACTTGTACCTCCTCCCATGGGAGACTTAAGTCTCGAGACACTCCCCAGATAGGGAGCCAAGGCCGGGTCACCACTACTTGGAAAAGACCCGGGCCGGGAGAATACGGGCGAATAAAAAAAAAAAAAAAAAACTACACCCTGTGGAGGCTGCGACAGGATTTATGCAGGTGAAACAGCAAGAAACCTTGAAACCCGCCTTAATGAACGATAACCTGAACAACGTCTATGTACAACACGGAAATTCCACCAATCATCTCATGAGGTTCAGGGACGCCCAATTAGTGATCAAAGAAACTAATTTCCGCAGACGCAAGTGCCTTGATTCATCACTAATCGCTGTTTGTAATACAATTAAACAAAACAAAGGCAGCTTCACCATCTCTGAAGTCTTAGCAAGAATTCTCCTGAAAACAGTAAACCCTACCATCACATAGTCTCTCCTGTTAATACTATACTATGCACACTACATTGAAACAAGCTGCCTCTATCCAGCCTCCAACACAAATATTTGTCTAACCTATTTTTATGTTACCCAAGTTATAGCTTTTATATCCTTTTACTCTTGTGCGAGTTAATTGTTCTACCATATTGTATTACAACTGCTACTACTACTACTACTACTACTACTACTACTACTACTACTACTACTACTACTACTACTACTACTACTGCTACTACTACTACTACTTATATTACGACTACTACTACCACTAGTACTGCACCTCACTCTGAGCCTATATATACCCTCTGTGTCCATATACTGTTTGTAACGGCTTGACAAAGCCCCTGGAGAGCGAAACGTTGCCACAATTGAATGTCACATTAGTTGCACTTGTGTCCTTTTACATTACATACTGCTACTGTTGTTGCTACTGCTACTGTTGTTGCTACTGCTACTGTTGTTGTAGCTGTTGCTGCTACTGCTACTGTTGTTGTAGCTGCTGTTGTTGCTACTGCTACTGTTACTGTAGCTGCTGCTGTTGCTACTGCTACTGTTATTGTAGCTGCTGTTGTTGATACTACTACTTTTGTTGTTGCTACTGCTACTGTTGTTGTTGTTGTTGCTGCTACTGTTGTTGTTGATGCTGCTGCTACTGTTGTTGTCGTTGCTGCTGCTACTGTTGCTGTTGTTGCTGCTGCTACTGTTGCTGACAAAATAAACGTCCCAATAAGTGAACTTATGCAGCAGTCAGAGTTTTATCCACAAGTTTCCTTTATGAGCTGCCATCTGTCTTTTAACTCAGTGGCTTCTTTAAGAGCAGACCAAGACTCCACGCTTACCTCAGCACTGAGCTTATCTCAGCACTGAGCTTGCCTCAGCACTGAGCTTATCTCAGCACTGATCTTGTCTCAGCACTGATCTTGTCTCAGCACTGAGACAAATTAATGCACCGGTGCCAAAACAACGGTACATAAGTGTTTGCAATAAAACGAATAAATTCTCGACTCCATATCAAGACGTATAAACAAGATAAATCCTGATGTTAGAGTTCCACTTTATATGTCTTTGTTTAGGCTTTATTCAGATTATGCTGAAAATTAGACACATGTGCTATACATGTGCAACATCTGGGTATCTTTACTGTAGACGTCTTACCATCCAGTCGCTTTATCAATCCAAATTCAAGAACATAAATGGTAATCGTGAAAATTCTGAAGCTCAGACTGAGGGACTGATTATCTCATCTTCTGTATATAGTTCCACTGTCTTCCAATTATGCCCTTGAATTTATATCGATAAAGCAACTGGTTGGCAAAAACGCATACAGTAAAGATACCCAGATGTTGCATATGTGTCTGATCTTGTCGGTACTGTATGCCAGGCATGTTGCATCATGCTGGTCAGTTCTGGTTTCCATATTACAAAATGTAGAGAAGGATCAGAGTTGACCACACATGTTCCAGTAACCTTTCCTACGAAGACGGACTGATGGAACGATATTTACACTCCGGAGAAGTGTAGAATTAGAGGCAGGGACGTGACTGATGCGACTGAAGTGTGCAAATGGAAAACAGAAATAAACGCGCCCTTGATTCTAGTACCTAAGAAGGACGGTACTTGGCGCCCAGTGATTGACTTCAGGATGTTAAATGCAAGAACATTTCCAGATCGCTTCCCATTTCCCTTTGTACTAATATAAGGGAAGGTTTGAGGTTGCTACCACCTGCAGCTCACAAGACTGCCATCCCCACGAGCCCCATGGGGCGGGGCAGATGGCAGACCAGAGGCCTAGCTTCTACCTACGAGCCCCGTGAGGGCGGGGACTGTGGCTAGGCCTGGGGACACTTGGTCCCAAAGATGAGGGGGTACTTGTACCTCCTCCCATGGGAGACTTAGGTCTCGAGATACTCCCCAGATAGGGAGCCAAGGCCGGGTCACCACTACTTGGAAAAGACCCGGGCCGGGAGAATACCGGCGAATAATAAAAAAAAAAACTTCCTGTACTTGGTGACCTTTTACGTAACATCGGAGATAAAGTCTTTTCGACCCTGGACTTGTTACAAGGGTTTTGGCAAGTCCCTCTTCACGAGGACAGCCAAGAGTTAACTGCATTCTCCACTCCTACAGGTCATTATCACTTCCTCCGTATGGCTTTCGGTTTACGATCACATTCTCGAGGCTCATGACTAATATCTTTAGAGGCCTCATAGGTAACTCACTTATGGTGTACTTAAATGACGTAATCATCATGTCTATGTATTCTATGATAAGTAAAGTACGGCAGATCAGACTGGTACTCATCATCAGAATGACGCCATTAGGGTGACTATCAGGACAATTAATTGCAATATGGCCACGGAAACCACAAGTTGTAACAAGTCCGCTGACTATGGTTACTGAATGCACTAGGAATACTACGAGGTTTATAATGACTGTACACTGGTCTTTGGCGATCGCTGCGATGGTTGTCTACCATGATTTGTCACTGTGGCACAAACGAGAGGTGTTGCTGACTGAGGCATAGATGTGAAATTAGTTTTAATGAACGGGAAAGTACCCTGGGGGCACAAGGAACGTACATGATTTAGGGCTGTAAGTGGTTCCATCGTCACAGTTGGAAGATTAGCCTCATAAGCACACACGGAAGCAGGCGGCATTAGTTCTTTGATTGCCCCAAAAGTTGCAATTTTAGCAAACGACGCTGTGGATCGTTTATCCTCATCAGGGACAAAGACTGAGGACTGCACTGCATTGATAAGTGATGATAAAAGTTTATCTAATTTAACAGCAAACACACTCAACGATTCATTGGTCAAGGGTTGTAGCATTCACGAGTTCCCTTAGGACGACATATGGATCAGCTGTGTTCACTGGTACAAGGAAAGAACGAACCAAGTCCTCATATTCTGACCCACTTAGTAAGATGCCTAAAGTCTCGTATTTCGAGGAGATCGACAACGCGAACGGCAGCTGGGGACCGATGAAGAGCTTCTTTCGCAAGTCTGATAAGACTTTCCTCAAATGGAGGACCATCCACTTGGGCATTAATACGAGAACGAATGGCTTTAAAACTACGCTTCAAGACTATGCACATGGCCACTGAATAAAGGAAGCATCAAGAGAGTCATGAGAAAAACTATAGTGGCTCATGTGTATGGGTCTGTCAGTCGAAAAGGAATTATGAGGACTGATGACAGGAGCAGCAGTCGTCTGAGAGGTCTGACTGACGCAATTCACTAAAGTATCACTCGAAGGTATGTGAGACGATGGCAAAAAAGTTGCACAAAAACAAATAAGACAAGAATTAATGCATAAGAAAAAATGATACAGGTATGAAACAAATGCTAAAATAGAAATTAAAGATGTAACTAATTCTGCAGAAGTAATAAAAAAAAATGTTTAAGATACACTGTAAGAGAAAAGACAACTCATTGAAGTAGACTGCTGGCCAAGATAAAGAAATATATTGAAATTTGCAATGAGGTAAAAATATTACTTTAGGCTGAATTAAATGCAAAAAGAGCTGTCTGTACTCTTACTTCAATAAAGAAATTCTGGAACATTGTTCCATAGTCGGGAACATTATTCCAAAGTCTGGAACATTGTTCCATAGTCTCAAACATTGTTCCATAATATGGAACATTGCTCCATAGACTGGAATATTGTTCCATAGTTTGGAACATTGTTCCATAGTTAATAAATAAATAAATAACAAAAAGGCACAATACCGTGACTGGAACGATACACAAATAACCCGCACATAAAAGAGAGAAGCTTACGACGACGTTTCGGTCCGACTTGGACCATTGACAAAGTCACACTAACAGAGGTGGAGCAGGACGGCTATATATAGGCAGTCCTGCTTATATATAGCCGTCCTGCTCCACCTCTGTTAGTGTGACTTTGTCAATGGTCCAAGTCGGACCGAAACGTCGTCGTAAGCTTCTCTCTTTTATGTGCGGGTTATTTGTGTATTGTTCCACAGTCTGGAACATTGCTCCATAGTATGCAAGGATGTTCCATACTATGAAGCAAAACTCTTCTCCAGGCTGAGGGACTAACCACCTTAAAACTACGCCGTCAAGGGTGATGGACTGATGACATCGTCTTTACATTTGTACTGTTTCTGCTCACTCTTTTGTACTCGACTGAAGAAGTCTACTGTGTAGGCGAAAACGTTTTGGATAATGATACCTAACTGTTGCACATGTTTCTTACTTATCAACTTGTTGGTATTGTATACCATTTTAATATTACAAGACTCAGAAGAACCACAGGGATGTAAGGAAATATTTATTTAGTCTCGTGATGGTTGAAAAGTGGAACGACATAGTTGATGCGGTGCTGGTGGCAAACACAATACTACACAGCTTCAAGAGTAGAAACGATAAGGCTCAAGAGGCCAAAATATCAGAGATGTCGATCAAGGTAATCTAGGAAGCGGGACCAGGAGCTGAGTATCGCCCCCTCTCTTCCCCGCTAACACGCAAGTGTCACTACCGCCTTAGTAACATTCAGTACAGCAACGACCCTCATAGAAATGTGCAACACAGCTCTAAAAATTATGGTTTGCAAAAGTACACATGACAAAGGACCGGTGAGGGAGGGAGAGAGGAAGGGTGAGAGAGGAGAGAGGAAAGGTGAGAGAGGAGGGAGAGGGAGAGAGAAGGAGAGGGACTGGAGAATGGAAAGGGGTGAAGAGGGCTATGGAGAAAGGAGAAGGGAGAGGGAGGAAAAAAAAAATATTGAAGGACTTCTGTTTACCTTCAGCCGACCCATATTATGGCTGGTGAAGAATTACACACATGTGCAACATCTGGGTATCTTTATTTGTAGACGTTTCGCTAACCAGTGGCTTTATCAGTACAATACAATCACATAATGTGAAGAATGTAGAACAATATACAAAAGATGAGGTAATTAGTCCCTCAGCCTTGGCTGGGGGACTGATTCATCCGGCACATTATATACACCAAGAAGTGTATATATCTCTCAGTGTATATACACCGAGAAGTGTATATCTCTCAACTTTAATCCCCCTTCTTTAAGGGACTGACATATTCGTAACTAGTGGTGAACAAGTATTACCATCTGGGAATGTTGTGACAGAGGGGAAAACATATCGTACTAGGTCGATCACCGGCGGTGCAAGATCAAGTTCATGAATGTTTAGGTAAGACCCCATGAAGGTTGAGCTGGGAAGACGGGATAGGCGAAGAACAGCGGTGGAGAGGAGTGTCCAAAGTCGAAGAAAAGGCTTAACCCAGCTGTTAAGCGCTCGTGGGACCAACTTGGAGAAAACAGGAAGAGCAAGATGTGTATGCATCGGTCTCGTAGTAGTTGAGGTCTTGAGTCTTGGGAAGCTGGCAGTTTCTAGATCACAGGAGAGGGCAAGCAGGTAGGAACATCAGAGAGCAGCACACAGGTAGGAGTTATAGGAGTAATTGAGGAGGCAGGTTTGCAGTGGAGCCATTTCCAAACTTTTTGAAGCTGCTTCTTGAGAGGTGGTATAGTTTAGTCTTGTTACCGAAGGTGAAACGTAGAGGCTTGATGAACTCCAGAACTTGGGTGAGTGTGAAGTGAAGAGGTGATTCGCAGGCATACTTGACTGGATGTTCCAACACCGAGGCCTTTGTAGAGCTCAGTGCAGGTCAGAGTGTCAGCATCCGAAGAAGTGTACTGGAGTCGCCACTATCTTCTTCTGAAGTGGATTCATTTGGCGAGTCAACAATGGTGTTAGCAGGTGACTGAGGGTCGACAGGAGCAGTGGAGAGGTGTAATGGTGGTATAGCAGCAAGTTGGGAGGCGTGGGAGACGGTGGTTGAAGCAGCAGGAGTATCGTTGTGTCTTTTGCTTAAGTTACTGTCTGTGTCTTAAGAAGTGTTCTTCTCAAACTTTCTCAAGGCCTTAACGTTCTAGTTATGGGGGATAAAGTTTCCTAACTTGAGACACGGCCAGTTGCTCAAAGAACATCGTAGTATATCCTATAATGTTTTAAAAAACCTGGGAGAATAGCCTGTAAATATAACATTGTGTGTATATATATATATATATATATATATATATATATATATATATATATATATATATATATATAATTGGTCAAATTGGTAAATTAGCAAGAACTCATTTAAAATTAAAATTAAGTCATCTCTAAAATTTTCTCTTAAACATTTAAAAATATTTTTTTTTCATTTATGTTAATGCAAAAATTAATAATTTTGTACGAAAAAATAATAGAAAACTTACCTAACTTTATTATTATAACAAACGCAATTTAATGTAGCCTAATCCAATTAAATATATTTTAGATAAATTTACAGTAATTTAATAATAAACAAACACAATGAAAAAAATTTTTCGTTAGGTTCAGAATGGATTTTGCGAAATTATTGCATACACAAATTTTGATTTGCCTTATTCGGCAAGAAAAGCGTTGCTATTTAAGCCAAAATCATAAGTTTTACCTATTCGCCTGCCACAGTTTGGTAAATTATATATATATATATATATATAAGAAGCAAGGGGCTAGTAACCCCTTCTCCTGTATATATTACTAAATGTAAAAGGAGAAACTTTCGTTTTTTCTTTTGGGCCACCCCGCCTCGGTGGGATACGGCCGGTGTGTTGAAAGAATATATATATATATATATATATATATATATATATATATATATATATATATATATATATATATATATATATATATGTCGTGCCGAATATGTAAAACTGGTCAATTAGCAAGAACTCATTTAAATTAAGTCCTTTCTGAACTTTTCTCTTATACGTTTGAAGATATATTTTTTTCATTAATGTTAATGTAAAAATTTTTAATTTTGCACCAAAAGAATCTTAGAAAACTTACCTAACCTTATTATAACAAGAACAATTTATTTTAGCCTAACCCAGCTAAATATATATTTTAGATTTGTTTACAATAATTTAATACCAAACAAACACAGTGAAATATATTTTTTCGTTAGGTTCAGAATGATTTTGGCGAAATTATTGCATACACAAATTTTCACTTGTCCTATATGGCAAGATGAGCGTTGCTATTTAAGCCAAGATCGCAAGTTCTACCTATTCGGCACGATATATATATATATATAATATATATATATATATATATATATATATATATATATATATATATACATACATATAGGGAGGTACCACCTCTAGAACTGTCCTGGGGACCCTCATCCTCAGAGAAAAGAATAAACTTGCTTCAGGGAAAACTCAAGGTTCTCCCTGAAGCTGTTTGAGAATTTTCTCCTACCATCCCCTATATTTCAAGTATGTTTTATTTAAAGACAAAAATCCAGCTCCCCTGCGGTGGGCCGCGTGCCCAGAATGCTGCAGGCATTTCCTCTCTGGATCGCAACACTGAGTCTCTGAAAGAGAAAGCTGGTCGCCCTGTGGTCCTTGGTTTCTATGATGAGCTTTTCACCCAGCTCTTTGAGGAACTTTAGAGCACATTTGCCCCATGCTCCAAGGGTCTCCGACCCTATTGGAATGAAGTTATAGCAAGGGGGTAGGTCTTCATATTTTCGGATCTTCTGGGTCTCCCTGTGGCTGGCAGCTCCACCCCCATCCACTACGGAGTATGGCAAGTAGGTGTCTGCCAATGTGGCAGCACCGGTGTAGTCCCAGGCAATCTGCTTTCCATCCTTCCAGGGTAGCATAGTGACTCCATAAGGACGCTTTTGACTTCCATCAGACCTCTGTACTTGGGGTTCCCGTTGAGCTGGGCAACGGGCTGTGGCGAGGCTTCTCTTTATTATGTCATTGATCTCCTCATGTCTGGAATACTTCCCTTCTGCTGTGTGGCATACGAGACCATGAAGTCCGAATTGATCAGCTGTCGCCCTGCCACAAATACACCTATGTTCGGTGAGGATGGGGGCAGCTAGGCGAAGAGCAATACCAATCCGAATGGCCTGTGGGTCGAGACGGGTGCCCAGGGAGGAATTGGGAACAGCTAACACGAAATCTCCTGAGTGTGGTGCCTTCACTGCCAGGAGACGAGCTTTGTCCTTTCCTGAAGCATTGGAGAGCATTGTGTTGGCGATTTTTTCCATGATCGGTTTGTCCCAGTGGGACTGTTTGTGCTGTTTGGGAGGAGCTGGTCTACTGGAGGAGTCTGTAAGGGTGTCCCACCGAATCGCTGCTTCAGTAAACCTGGGGTCTTGAGCTCCTACCACGTCTCTCAAGCGTTCGGGAACTATATATATGTCGTGCCGAATAGGCAGAACTTGCGATCTTGGCTTAAATAGCAACGCTCATCTTGCCATATAGGACAAGTGAAAATTTGTGTATGCAATAATTTCGCCAAAATCATTCTGAACCTAACGAAAAAAATATATTTCACTGTGTTTGCTTAGTATTAAATTATTGTAAACAAATCTAAAATATATTTAGTTGGGTTAGGCTAAAATAAATTGTTCTTGTTATAATAAGGTTAGGTAAGTTTTCTAAGATTCTTTTGGAGCAAAATTAAAATTTTTACATTAAAATTAATGAAAAAAATATATCTTTAAACGTATAAGAGAAAATTTTAGAAAGGACTTATTTTTAAATGAGTTCTTGGTACCAAATGTTGAGCTCGCGGCGCAGGCTGGAAGTTAGTTCTCTTACCGCCAAGTAGAAGAGAAGTGGAGCGAGTGGTATATATACATGTATATATATAATATATATATATATATATATATATATTATTATATATATATATATATATATATATATATATATATATGTCGTGCCGAATATGTAAAACTGGTCAGGTACTGAAGAGTCCCTGCTAGAGGACCTATAACTGACAAAGACACTTGGAGAAACTTTGGGACTCATCTTCAATCCTCCAAGTGTGAAATCATCACAACGAACCAGGAAATAATCAGAGCTGTGCAAACAATCCTTCCTGAAGTCTACTACCACTCGATCCAAGAGCACCCTCTTCTGAGCACCGCTGGGTCATCAGGCCATTGACACACTCCTCAAGGACAAACTGAATGACCTGAAGAGAATGGTACCCATGATACCCTGTATCTCCTCACAAGGTGTCTTACTCTGTCAAGACTCACTTCCTGAGGTGTGCACCCACTTTTGACAACCCAACACTCAACGAATATGACTCACTCCTGAGATCTTTAAGAAGGCACTGAATCTGTCACTTTAAGATCAGCAATGGGATCAAGCAACTCTTCCAGTGCGACTGGGAGGTATAGGGGTGCGCAAGGTATCCCAGGTAGCTTTACCTGCATTTCTGTCCTCGTGTCTGGCTTCCAGTGGACTAGTCAAGGAGATTGTCCCGGAATGCTTGAGAGATGCGGTAGGAGCTCAAAACCCCAGGATTGATTGAAGCAGCCATGCAGACCCCTCCAGTAGACCAGCTCCTCCCAAAGAGCACAAACAGTCCCACTGGGACAAACTGATCATGGAAAAAATCGCCAACACAATGCTCACCAACGCTTTGGGAAAGGACACAGCACGTCTCCTAGCGGTGAAGTCACCACATTCAGGAAATTTCTTTTCAGCTGTTCCCAATTCCTCCCTGGGCACTCGACTCCACCCACAGGCCATTCGGATTGGTGTTGCTCTTCGCCTAGCATCCCCCATACTCACCGAACACAGGTGTGTTTGCGGCAGGGCGACGGCTGATCAATTCGTACCTCATGGTTTCGTGTGTCACATATCAGAAAGAAAGTATGCTAGACATGAGGAGGTCAACGACATCATAAAGAGAAGCCTCGCCACAGCCCGTTGTCCAGCTCAACGGGAACCCCAAGTACAGAGGTCCGACGGTAGTCAAAAGCGTCCTGATGGAGCCACTATGCTACCCTGGAAGGACGGTAAACAGATTACCTGGGAATACACCTATGCCGCCACATTGGCGGACACCTACTTGCCATACTCTGAAGCTGAAGGAAGTGGAGCCACCAGCTACAGGAAGACCCAGAAGACCCGCAAATATGAAGGCCTTCCCCTTTACTATAACTTCATCCCAGTGGGGTCGGAGACCCTTGGAGCATGGGGCAATTGTGCTCTAAAGTTCCTCAAGGAGCTGGGTGAAAAACTCATCACAGAAACCAATGATCACAGAGCGGCCAGCTTCCTCTTTCAGAGACTATGCATATATATATATATATATATATATATATATATATATATTATATATATATATATATATATATAATATATATATATATATATATATATAATATATGCCGTGCCGAATAGGCAGAACTTGGCTTAAATAGCAACGCTCATCTTGCCATATAGGACAAGTGAAAATTTGTGTATGCAATAATTTCGCCAAAACCATTCTTAACCTAACGAGAAAAATATATTTCACTGTGTTTGTTTGGTATTAAATTATTGTAAACAAATCTAAAATATATTTAGCTGGGTTAGGCTAAAATAAATTGCTCTTGTTAAAATAAGGTTAGGTAAGTTTTCTAAGATTCTTTTGGTGCAAAATTAAAATTTTTTACATTAACATTAATGAAAAAAATATATCTTTAAACGTGTAAGAGAATTTTTTTGAAAGGACTTAATTTTAAATGAGTTCTTGCTAATTGACCAGTTTTACATATTCGGCACGACACACACACACACACACACACACACACACACACACACCACACACACACACACACACACACACACACACACACACACACACATATATATATAATATATATATATATATATAAATATATATATATAATATACATTAAACACAGAGAAAAAAATAAATTCAAAGTGTGCTTTCGTAATTTCTCACATTATCAAGGAATAGTAAAAATAAAAGAACAGAAGGCAGTGCTCCCTCTTACTTTCTTATGTTCTTAAGACTTAAAAGGCTGAGATATCACCTCACATATGACCACACATACACATGACCCCCAACACGCTGAACGTGTTGGGGGTCATGTGTGTGTGTGTGTGCGTGGTCATATATTTAAAAGAATTCCTGACGAATTCTTTTAAATATAAATGAATCTAATTTATATAACCCTGAACTAATATTCATAATGAAATCAGTGTTTTTTTTATGAAATATGATTTGCTTATATTCCGCTCAGCCATGGACCTGCTTGATACAAAATTATCGGCCTTTGGAAAATCAACTGGATGGGTATAATCTCTTACATTAATAAAGAGAGCATTAGGCTCTTGTTCATCACAGGAACTGCCAGGAGGAACTTATCAATTTCCCTCTTGAAGACAGCCAGGTGTTTTTCGTATGCTTGTTGCACTCCTGGTTTTCACTGGCGTACTTTGCACCGTCTGCTCTGACTTTCGTAGGGAATGACATCAGTGTGCAGATTTAGAACCAATTCCTCCAATATTTTCCAAATATAAATTTTAATTCACCTTTCTCGCCTACTGCACTCTCAAAACGTAGCGGTTAGAGTGAACTTATGAGGGCAGTAAACCTTCTTTATACATGGAAAATGTAGATATCAGAAGACTCATTAGTATGAGTCAAAACTATCTGCTAAGAACTAACTTTAGTGTAGTTACTGTAATTCTGTCAAGACACTTCAAAACAGAAAAGTTAAACTGACGGCTGTGGTGGTCACTGTGTTCATAGTGAACATAGCAACACTGGGCTCTATCAAGACTTATCAAGCCTCACGAAGACTTCTGGTCTGCCTACCTACCAGGTGTGTGAGATCCTTTGTTTACCTAACCAGTTTAACACCAAGATCACTCCACTCACCTTCTAGGCCATACACTTTCCCCCTGACCTAGAGACTCCCATCCTCTAGTGTGTCTTGTTACTCTGAAGCTGTAACGCTGTGTCTGGCTACTGTGAAGGTCCTCTGGGTCTCCCTGAAGCAGGCGGCGCTACTATCAGATTCACTGAGTCAGAGTTAAGTGTTAACCAGTGAAGATGAACGTGTGTAGTCCAAAGTCATTTGCATACCATCTCTCCAAAGTAGCATGACACGCACAGTACTGACATACATAATCATTTTGTATACCTATATAAGAGGGTGTATATATAATATTCATATAGAGTTATAGTGTTAATGCAGTAAAATTAACATGTAAAAGTAACAAAGTCATAAATCTTTCTTACCCAAAGTGAAATGGACACCAAGTACATATAATATTATACTAAAATAAATTATAGTTATATGTAATTATAAAATAGGCATAAACACAACAATATAAATAAAAGAGCATAACAATAAAGAGGATAACAGCTTTCCTTTAACCCGCCTTCACACGGGTAGCCGTCATTCCACCAAGTCATATTTTTACCTGTCTAAAGTAAATTATGTTAGTCGATGTAATGTCGCACCATGGACAACTAAATAACAAGGATAACCAATATTACCAACACCAATAAACCAGATAACAGGTAAAACCATAACAATACACAGATAACAGTGCAAGATACCTCCTGTGGAAAGATGTAGAGTGTAAAGGGACCCCGACTCTTCAACACCCTCCCTGCATAAGGGAGGATTACCAAACATACCCCTGCCTGCCCCCAATAGCGAGCAATATAAAAATCTTGAATTAGTTGCTGATCAGCCTTGCTGTGGTGCACACGTTGAATTGCGACCGGCCGGCACTGTTAGCCTGGTTGATAACGCAAGCAACCAGGAAGCCTGGGTTGGGACTGGGATGCGGGAAGAGGTGACCTCCGGAAACGACTACCTGGAGTATACCTGGAGGGTGTTCCGGGGGTCAACGCCCCCGTGGCCCAGTCCATGACCAGGCCTCGTTAAGTACTGGTAATCTCCAGGCAAATCCCACCAGCAAAGTCTTCCGCTACCGCAATTCTATCCATAATCAACAGATGATTAATTCCTGGACATCCAGGGAAGCCTCAGCAACAGTTATTACACAGAGGCTTTATATAACAAACAACAGAGCTAGTCTACACCAACACAACAAAAATAGAAAAGACAGAGGCAGTATAATTTAGTCCAGAAATGACGAGTCTTTCACTCACTTGTGTGGGCGAAACATCTGCGTCTCACTCTCCATCTTGTGGATATTGTACACCGTTCCACTCCAACGCTGCAACACAGTAACATTGTTAACAAACAGAACAAGGAACACATTCTACACACCTCACAAATATTCTTTGAGACTGATGATTGAAAACAAACCACGGAACCGGTGGGGATTTGAACCTATGGCGAGTGAGTCGTAAATCTCCAGGCCAGTGCCTTTGCCACGGCCACACTGCCTGGAGATCCATCTGTATGAACTTGCATTTGTGGTCACAGTGGTGGCCCATGCTAACCTCCCTATGGTGCATAATATACATAGTTGGATGAACCTTACTGTAGCCACCTGGCCCAGTGGGTTACGCACTGGACTGGAATTTTAAAACTCACCCGCGTTGAGTTCAAACCCCACCCGTTCCCTGGTATAACTCATACACTATACTTGTTTCGAGAGTTTAACTACTCTCAGAGCCCGGCCATCGGCCAGGCTCGTCCGGTGACGAGCTTCTTATAACTTATACACCAAGCCTGGTATAACTCATACACCAGGCCTGTTATAACTCATAGACCGGACCTGGTATAACTCATACACCAGGCCTGGTATAACTCATACACCAGGCCTAGTATAACTCATAGACCGGATCTGGTATAACTCATACACCAGGCCTGGTATAACTCATACACCAGGCCTGGTATAACTCATACGCCAGACCTGGTATAACTCATACACCAGACCTGGTATAACTCATACACCAGGCCTGGTATAACTCATACATCAGGCCTCGTATAACTCATACACCAGGCCTGGTATAACTCATACACCATGCGTGGTATAACTCATACACCATGCCTGGTATAACTCATACAACAGGCCTGGTATAACTCATACACCATGCCTGGTATAACTCATACCGGGCCTGTGTAACTCATACACCAGCCTGGTATAACTCATACACCAGGCCTGGTAAACTCTACACAGGACCTGGTATAACTTCATACACCATGCCTGGTATAACTATACACCAGGGCCTGGTATAAAAAATAAAACCATCCCTGTAAACCATACACCATGCCTGGTAAACTCATACACCGGACCTGGATAACCTACACCATGCTGGTATAACTCATACACCGACCTGGTATAAACTATACACCATGCCTGGTATAACTCATACACCGGACTGGACAACCCCATACCCATGCCTGTATAACCATACACCGGACCTGTAAATCATTCACCAGGCTTGATATAATCATTACACTAGGCCTGGTATACTCATACACCATGCCTGGTAAAAACCATACCCATGCCTGGTATAACTCATATACCATCCCTGGTATAACACTACACAATGCCTGGTATAACCATACACCAGCCGGGTATAACTCAAAACCCCATGGTTGGTATAACCATACACCATGCCTGGTATAACTCATACACCATGCATGGTATAACACATACACCAGGCCCGGTATAACTCATACACCATGCATGGTATAACTCATACACCATGCATGGTATAACTCATACACCATGCATGGTATAACACATACACCATGCATGATATAACACATACACCATGCATGGTATAACACATACACCATGCATGGTATAACACAGACAATACGCTGGTATAACACATACACCATTCATGGTATAATGCATACACCACGCCTGGTATAACATATACACCATGCATGGTATTAGACATACACCAGGGCTGGTATAACACATACACCAGGCCTTGTATAACACATACACCATGCATGGTATAACACATACAGCATGCATGGTGTAACACATACACCATGCATGGTATAACACATACACCATGCATAGTATAACACATACACCAGGCCTGGTATAACACATACACCAGGCCTGGTATAACACATACACCAGGCCTGGTATAACACATACACCAGGCCTGGTATAACACATACACCGGGCCTGGTAAACACATACACCAGGCCTGGTAAACACTTAACCAGGCCTGGTAAAAGACATACAACCAGCCTGGTAATAACACATACACCAGGCCTGATAAAACACATACACCATTCATGGTATAACACATACACCAGGCATGGTATAACACATCCACCAGGCCTGTTATAACACATCCACCAGGCCTGTTATAACACATACTCCAGACCTGGTATAACACATGCACCAGCCCTGGTATAACACATACACCAGGCCTGGTATAACACATACTCCAGACCTGGTATAACACATACACCAGGCCTGGTATAACACATACACCAGGCTTGGTATAACACATACTCCGGGCCCCTGGTATAACACATATCCGGGCCTGGTAATAACACATACTCCAGGCCTGGTATAACACATACACCAGGCTTGGTATAACACATACATCAGGCCTTGTATAACACATACTCCAGGCCTGGTATTACACATACACCAGGCTTGGTATAACACATATTCCAGACCTGGAATAATACATACTCCAGGCCTGGTATAACACATGCTCCAGACCTGGTATAATACATACACCAGGCCTGGTATAACACATACACCAGGCCTGGTATAACACATACTCCAGGCCTGGTATAACACATACTCCAGACCTGGTATAACACTCCAGACATGGTATGACACATAAACCAGGCTTGGTATAACACATACACCAGGCCTGGTATAACACACCAGGCCTGGTATAACACTACACCAGGCCTAGTATAACACATACACCAGGCCTGGTATAACACATACACCAGGCCTGGTATAACACATACACCAGGCCTGGTATAACACATACACCAGGCCTGTTATAACACATACACCAGGCCTGGTATAACACATCCCCAGGCCGGGTAAAAAACACATACTCCAGGCCTGGAAATAACACATGCACCAAGCCTGGTATAACACTAAAACCGGGCCGGGTTTATAAACACATTACTCCCAGGCCTGGTATAACACATACACCAGGCCTGGTATAACACATACCCAGCCGGGAAATAACACATACACCGGCCTGGTATAACATACTCCAGGCCTGGTATAAACACATACCCAGGCCTGGTATAAACCACATACCAGGCCGGTAAAAACACATACCCCAGCTTGGTAAAAACACATACATCAGGCCTTGTATAACACATACTCCAGCCTGGTATTACACATACACCAGCTTGGTAAAAACATATCCAGCCCCTGGAATAATACATACCCAGGCTGGTATAACACATCTCCGACCTGGTATAATACATCACCAGGCCTGGTATAACACATACACCGCCTGGTATAACACATACTCCAGGCCTGGTATAAACAATACTCCAGACCTGGTATAAACACTCCAGACATGGTATGACACATAAACCAGGCTTGGTATAACACATACACCAAGCCTGGTATGACACACCAGGCCTGGTATAACACTACACCAGCCTAGTATAACACAACACCCGGGCCTGGTATAACACATACAAAAGGGCCTGGTTTTAACACATACAACCAGCCGGGTATAACACATACACCAGGCCTGTTATAACACATACACCAGGCCTGGTATAACACATACTCCAGGCCTGGTATAACACATACTCCAGGCCTGGTATAAACACTTACAACAGGCCTTGGTATAACACATACTCCACCCTGGTATAACATTTACACCAGGCCTGGTATAACACTTTACCCAGGCCTGGAATAACACATACACCAGGCCTGGTATAACACATACTCCAGGCCTGGTATAACACATACACCAGGCCTGGTATAACACACACACCAGGCTTGGTAAAAACACATACTCCAGGCCTGGTAACACTTTAAACCCGGCCTGGTATAACACATACACCAGGCCTGGTATAACACATACTCCAGGCCTGGTATAACACATACACCAGGCTTGGTATAACACATACTCCAGGCCTGGTATAACACATACACCAGGCCTGGTATAACACATACACCAGGCCTGGTATAACACATACACCAGGCCTGGTATAACACATACACAATGCCTGGCATAACACATACACCAGGCCTGGTATAACACATACAACCGGGCCCTGGTATAACACATACACCAGGCCTGGTATTACACCAGGCCGTATAACACATACACCACCCCTTTGGTAAAAACAATCCCACCAGGCCTGGTATAACACATACACCACCCCGGGTAAAAAACACATACTCCGGGCCTGGTATAACACATACCCCCAGGCCTGGTATAACACACCAGGCCTGTATAACACATAACACCGGGCCTGGATAACCCGTACACAAGGCCTGGTATAACACATACACCGGGGCCTCGTTAACACATCACCAGGCCTGGTTTTAAAACATACACCAGCCTGGTATAACACATACACCGGGCCCCTGGTATAACAACCCCAGACCTGGTAAAAACACATACACCGGGCCCTGGTATAACACATACACCAGATTGGTATAACACATACACCAGACCTGGTATAACACATCCCACCAGGCCTGGTTAAAACATACACCAGGCCTGGTATAACATACACCAGGCCGGGTATAACACATACACCGGGGCCTGGTATAACACATACACCAGACTTGGTTAAAAACCCACATACACAAGACCTGGTATAACACATACACCAGACCTGGTATAACACATACACCAGGCCTGGTTACATACACAGCCTGGTATAACATACACCAGACCTGGTATAACACATACACCAGGCCTGGTATAACACATACACCAGACTTGGTATAACACATACACCAGACCTGGTATAACACATACACCAGACCTGGTATAACACCAGACCTGGTATAACACATACACCAGACCTGGTATAACACATACACCAACCTGGTATAACAAAATACACCAGCCTGGTATAAACAAAAACACCAGGCCTGGTATAACAAAAAACACCAGGCCTGGTATAACACATACACCAGGCCGGGTTTAAAAACACATACACCAGGCCGGTATAACATAACCCCAGGCCTGGTATAACATCCCACCAGGCCTGGTAAACACATACACCAGACCTGGTATAAACACATACACCAGGCCGGGTATAACACATACACCGGGGCCTGGTATAACACATACACCAGCCTGGTAAAACACATCACCAGGCCTGGTATAACACATACACCAGGCTGGTATACCTTTACACCAGGCCTGGTATAACAACACCAGACCTGGTATAACACATACACCATGCCTGGTATAACACATACACCATGCCTGGTATAACACATACACCAGACCTGGTATAACACATACACCAGACCTGGTATAACACATACACCAGACCTGGTATAACACATACACCAGACCTGGTATAACCCCACCAGACCTGGTAAAAACACATACACCGGGCCGGGTTTATAAAAAACATCTCCAGGCCTGGTAAAAAACCATACACCAGGCCTGGTATAACATACACCAGGCCTGGTATAACATACACCAGGCCTGGTATAACACATACACCATACCTGGTATAACACATACACCAGGCCTGGTATAACACATACACCAGGCCTGGTATAACACATACACCAGGCCTGGTATAACACATACACCAGGCCTGGTATAACACATACACCAGGCCTGGTATAACATACACCAGGCCTGGTATAACATACACCAGGCCTGGTATAACATACACCAGACCTGGTATAACACATACACCAGGCCTGGTATAACACATACACCAGGCCTGGTATAACACATACACCAGGCCTGGTATAACACATACACCAGGCCTGGTATAACATACACCAGGCCTGGTATAAACATACACCAGGCCTGGTATAACACATACACCAGACCTGGTATAACACATACACCAGGCCTGGTATAACACTTTCACCAGGCCTGGTATAACACTAAAACCAGCCTGGTATACACATACACCAGCCTGGTATAACACATACACCAGGCCTGGTAAAAACATCACCAGGCCCTGGTAAAAACCATACACCAGGCCTGGTATAACATACACCGGGCCTGTTATAACACATACACCAGGCCTGGTATAAACACATACACCAGGCCTGGTATAACACATTTACACCAGGCCTGGTAAACACATACACCAGGCCCTGGTATAAACATACACCAGACCTGGTATAACACATACACCAGGCCTGGTATAACACATACACCAGGCCTGGTATAACACATACACCAGGCCTGGTATAACACATACACCAGGCCTGGTATAACACATACACCAGGCCTGGTATAACATACACTAGGCCTGGTATAACACATACACCAGGCCTGGTATAACACATACACCAGGCCTGGTATAACACATACACCAGGCCTGGTATAACACATACACCAGGCCTGGTATAACACATACACCAGGCCTGGTATAACACATACACCAGACCTGGTATAACACATACACCAGGCCTGGTATAACACATACACCAGGCCTGGTATAACACATACACCAGGCCTGGTATAACACATACACCAGGCTGGTATAACCATAACCAGGGCCGGGTATAACACATACACCAGGCCTGGTATAACAATACACTGGGCCCTGGTATAACACATACACCAGGCCTGGTATAACACTTTCACCGGGGCTGGTATAACACATACACCAGACCTGGTAAAAACACATAAAACAGACCTGGTATAACAAAATACACCAGACTGGTATAACACTACACCAGACCTGGTTATACCATACACCAGACCGGGTAATAACACATACCCAGGCTTGGTATAAACCATACACCAGGCTTGGTATAACATACACCAGACCTGGTATAAACATACACCAGACCTGGATAAAACATACACCAGGCTGGTAAAACACATACACCAGCCTTGGTAAAAACCATACACCAGGCCTGGAAATAACATACACCAGGCCTGGTATAAAACATACCCAGGCTTGGTAAAACACAACACCAGGCTTGGTTTAAACATACACCGCCTGGTATAACACATACACCAGGCTTGGTATAACACATACACCAGGCCTGGTATAACATACACCAGGCCTTATATAACACATACACCAGGCTTGGTATAACACCAACTGACACATTAATGATGCTATAATAAGTAGTAAAGGTAACAAGGGCGAGGTTATCACTGCTCGCCTCTAAATTATTTAATACAACTTTCGCAATATGATTCCAGTCAGATATTTTCTACTCATTGTTTGATAATTTGTAAATCAAAGATTGTTCTATGTACTTACAACCCGCCTGCAGGAGTGACCAGCTTAAGACGATGTTTCGGTCTGCCTTGGACCATTTACAGTGTCACAGTGTGATTTTGTATATGGTCCAAGTCGGACCGAAACGTCGTCGTACCTTCCTCTCTCTTATGTGCGGGTTATTTGTGTATTGTTCCAGTTATGGTTTTGTGCCATTTTGTTCTTTAAGTTTGATTCTCTCTCTCTCTCTCTCTCTCTCTCTCTTCTCTCTCTCTCTCTCTCTCTCTCTACTCACTCACTCTCTCTCTCTCTCCTCCTCTCTCTCTCTCTCCTCTCTCTCTCTCTCTCTCTCTCTCTCTCTCTCTCTCTCTCTCTCTTTTTCTCCTCTCTCTCTCTCTCCTCTCCTCTCCCCCTCTCTTTTCTCTCTCTCTCTCTCTCTCCTCTCTCTCTCTCTCTCTCGCACACACAGATGCGGTAAGCTCGTTGGAGCAGGGAGAAAGCGAACCTATAACGACCAGTGAATAGGCGGGGCCAAGAGCTGGGCTCGACCCCTGCAAGTATAAATATAAAAGTACACACACACACAACACATAAACACACACACAGACACACAGACCCCACAACACACACACACACACACACACACACAACACACACACACACACACACACGCACACACACCACACACACACACACCAAACAAACACACACACACACACGCCACACACCCCACACACACACCCCACACACACACACACACACAACACACACAAAACACACACCCCACACACACACACTCACAAACACACACACACACTTCTTTCAGAACCTTACACACGAAATATGTTAATCCAGTCAGTGTGTATGCAGCCCCAGCGTATAGTCCACACCTGGTCAAGGACGTGAAGAAAATGGAAAATGACCCAAGGTTTGAAACCAAACTAGAACCAAAACTGAGAGGAATGTATTATGAGGAGACGTTGAAAGTCGTGAACCTGGCGACCTGGGGTCAGACGAGATTACTAGGCGCAAAAATCGTAAGAGGAATTGATGAAGCGATAAAGATAGATTTAAGAGGACCAGGATCAATGGGACACAGGTGGAAGCAGAAGACTGCAGATGAGCAATAGGAATGTAATGAAGTATTTGTTTAGTCTCAGGATGGTTAAAGAGTGGAGCGACTTGGATGTGGCAGTGGGGAAGGCCAAAGCAATACACAGTGCAGCCAATAAACAGCTTCAAGAGTAGATATGATAGGACCCAAGTGGCCAGAAGTCAGTCATGCCAATCAAGGTGGTCTAGCAGGTGGGGACGAATCAATGAGTACACACACACACACACACACACACATCGGTCTGACAACACTGGAGGACAGGAGGGTCAGGGGAGACATGATAACGACATACAAAATACTGCGTGGAATAGACAAGGTGGACAGAGACAGGATGTTCCAGAGATGGGACACAGAAACAAGGGGTCACAATTGGAAGTTGAAGACTCAGATGAGTCAAAGGGATGTTAGGAAGTATTTCTTCAGTCATAGAGTAGTTAGGAAGTGGAATAGTCTGGCAAGCGATGTAGTGGAGGCAGGAACTATACATAGTTTTAAGACAAGGTATGATAAAACTCCTGGAGCAGGGGGAGAGAGGACCTAGTAGCAGTCGGTGAAGGGGCGGGGCCAGGAGCTGAGTCTCGACCCCTGCAACCACAATTAGGTGAATTAGGTGAGAACAGGATGTCCCAGAGATGGGACACAGCAACAAGGGGACACAGTTGGAAGTTGAAGACACAGATAAATCACAGGGATGTTAGGAAGTATTTCTTCAGGCACAGAGTAGTCAGGAAGTGGAATAGTTTGGGAAGCGATGTAGTGGAGGCAGGATCCATACATAGCTTTAAGCAGAGGTATGATAAAGCTCACAGTTCAGGGAGAGTGACCTAGTAGCGACCAGTGAAGAGGCGGGGCCAGGAGCTTGGAATCGACCCCTGCAACCTCAACTAGGTGAGTACACACACACACACACACACACACACATACACACACACACACACACCACACACACACACACACACACACACACATACACACACACACACACACACACACACACACACACACACACACACACACACACACACACACACTGTTACAAAAAACGCGATTCTAAAAGCTTAGAGATCTCCAGTGAATACTAGAAAGGACTGCCCTTCTAGCATCCAGCCTGTTACTGGGTTTTCGTAACAAGTAGTCAGTATCCTGGTCCAATTATCCATTAGAATTCAGTATGATTCAATAGTGGTTCAGGATTACAACTGGTAGGCTACTAACTAGAGAAATTAAAATTTAATAAATTTATTATCTTCTAGAGGTATATTATCAAAGTAAATTAAATTTATAATAATCAAAATAATAATAATCACTTCTCTCGAGTACAATATTATTGTGCAGAAAGCACATATCATATTTATAATTCTTAAGTACCGTCTGGTACATTAACATTTAATAAGATATTACAAATATGTACAAGTAAGTTTGTGTGTATGTGTGTAAGTGCTCTAAGTAGTTCGCTATGTCTCACGACTCGACTAGACTTAAACAAGTGACTGACAAAGTCCTCAAATAAACTAAGTTCTTGACCAACTGGCAAACAGAACAGTCTGCTTGAACAATAAAACGACTGATAAGCCGAACAATATAACAAGCAACTGCGACACAGAATCAGGAACAAGGAGATAATATAACGACACTAAGTAGGGACCATCTGCAGATCCTCCACAAAAGTCACACAACTCCCATACTACTGAATCTAAGTTCAGCATAAGAAAATCCCCGACTGTGATAATACACAGATACCAGTACAAGTTAGGCCAGAAGCTACAGCTCAGGACCTGAGTTGCTCAGAGTGTCTAAGAGACACACAACCTCAGTACAACGTCGAAAATCACTAAGTCTATACAATGTTCTGTGAACAGAGTTCTACAGAACTAACAAGAATAATGAGACAGACAATCTGTCCAACCAACAAGCGAGTCTAGACCAGACTGAATACTTCAGGCGAGGTGTGGACACCCCCCCCCCTCGATCACGTGATAGCTCCGTGGACAGCTGCTGCCCAGCAACAGAAGCCGGCAGTCTAACGAGCAAACAGCGATAATTACAGTAGTTAGACAATCAAGACTTGAACTGAGCACATAATATGTTACATCCTACCTAACAACATAACTAAATCAAATAATAATATAAAGCAATACATTTACGATTTAGCTATTATCGCAAATATAAGCAATATAAAATTATATGAAAAGGTAATAATTATATATATACATATTAATCATTGCAACCCATTCAGGGGTTGCAACACACACACACACACGCACACACATACACACACATACACACACATACACACACACACACACACACACACACACACACACACACACACCCTCACAGTAAGGATTCGTTTAAGACTCTGTACACCATCTACGTCAGGCCCATACTGGAGTATGCAGCACCAGTTTGGAATCCACACCTAGTCAAACACGTCAAGAAATTAGAGAAAGTGCAAAGGTTTGCAACAAGACTAGTCCCAGAGCTACGGGGATTGTCCTATGAAGAAAGGTTGAGGGAAATCGGCCTGACGACACTGGAGGCCAGGAGGGTCAGGGGAGACATGATAACGACATATAAAATACTGCGCGGAATAGACGAGGTGGACAAAGACGGGATGTTCCAGAGAGGGGACACAGACACAAGAGGTCACAATTGGAAGTTGAAGACTCAGATGAATCAAAGGGATGTTAGGAAGTATTTCTTCAGTCATAGAGTAGTCAGGCCATGGAATAGCCTAGAAAGTGATGTGGTGGAGGCAGGAACCATACATAGTTTTAAGGCGAGGTATGATAGAGCTCATGGGGCAGGGAGAGAGAGGACCTAGTAGCAATCAGCGAAGAGGCGGGGCCAGGAGCTGTGAATCGACCCCTGCAACCACAAATAGGTGAGTACAAATAGGTGAGTACACACACACACACGTCGTGACGGATAAGCCAAAATCGTTGAGTTTGACCTAAAAAGCGTCATGTTTGCTGAATAAGCAGCGACAATTATTTATGCAATAAATCTGAACATACCAAAACAAACATATAATAGATTTTAATTAAAATTAAATAAATTTAAACTGATGTATATTTAGAAGAATTAGGTTGAGGCCTCCCAGTCAAGTCTGCTAAAAAAAAAATCTTAACACCATTTTGCAATGAAAAACGTATCTATTAATTCGTAAAAAAATGGAAAAGTTAAATATTTTCGGACAGTTCGACCTAACTGACCAATTCAACTAATTAGGTACGAAATACACTGCATACACACTGCGTATGTGTATGTGTATAACACTGGGATAAACAATAACAAAAAAGTATTAGAAAAATACAGGAATGCAGCAAAATTAATAAGGTAGCTTATAGTTGAACATCAAAATGGTATACAATACCGACAGGTTGTTAGGTAAGACACATATGCAACAGTTAGACAACTTTATTCCGAAACGTTTCGCCTACACAGTAGGCTTCTTCAGTCGAATACAGAAAGTAGGCAGGAACAGTAGAGATGTGAAGACGATGTAATCAGTCCATCACCCTTGAAGTCGTAGAATTTGAGGTTGTCAGTCCCTCGGCCTGGAGAAGTTCAGTTCCATAGTCAGGAACTATCTGAAGATCAAGCGACAGGGCTTGACTCCTTCCGACAGTATTTAAGTCTCCGCACTGTCGCTTGATCTTCAGATAGTTCCTGACTATGGAACTGAACTTCTCCAGGCCGAGGGACTGACAACCTCAAATTCTACGACTACAAGGGTGATGGACTGATTACATCGTCTTCACATCTCTACTGTTCCTGCCTATTTTCTGTATTCGACTGAAGAAGCCTACTGTGTAGGCGAAACGTTTCGGAATAAAGTTGTCTAACTGTTGCATATGTGTCTTACCTAACAGCTTCTAGTTGTTTAATTACAGCCGTTGTGATGACGGGAGACGGACGCTAAGCTCAGTATATAGTGCTAGTGCTGGCTAGCTGGTGCTGGCTGGTGGTGGTGGCTAGCTGGTGCTGGCTAGCTGGTGCTGGCTAGCTGGTGGTGGTTACTAGCTGGTGGTGGTGGCTAGCTATTGGTGGCTAGCTGGTGCTGGCTGGTGGTGGTGGCTAGCTGGTGCTGGCTGGTGGTGGTGGCTAGCTGGTGCTGGCTGGTGGTGGTGGCTAGCTGGTGCTGGCTGGTGGTGGTGGCTAGCTGGTGCTGGCTGGTGGTGGTGGCTAGCTGGTGCTGGCTAGCTGGTGGTGGTGGCTAGCTGGTGCTGGCTGGTGGTGGTGGCTAGCTGGTGCTGGCTAGCTGGTGCTGGCTAGCTAGTGCTGGCTAGCTAGTGCTAGCTAGCTGGTGCTGGCTGGTGGTGGTGGCTAGCTGGTGCTGGCTAGCTGGTGCTGGCTAGCTGGTGCTGGCTAGCTAGTGCTGGCTAGCTAGTGCTGGCTAGCTGGTGCTGGCTAGCTGGTGCTGGGTAGCTAGTGCTGGCTAGCTAGTGATCGCTAGCTGGTGCTGGCTAGCTGGTGCTGGCTAGCTGGTGCTGACTATCTAGTGATGGCTAGCTGGTGCTGGCTAGCTGGTGTTGCTAACTGGTGCTGGCTATCTGGTGCTGGCTAGCTAGTGCTGGCTAGCTGGTGCTGGCTAGCTGGTCCTGGCTAGCTAGTGCTGGCTAGCTGGTGCTGGCTAGCTGGTGCTGGCTAGCTAGTGCTCGCTAGCTGGTGCTGGCTAGCTGGTGCTGGCTAGCTGGTGTTGACTATCTAGTGCTGGCTAGCTGGTGCTGGCTAGCTGGTGCTGGCTAGCTGGTGCTGGCTAGCTAGTGCTGGCTAGCTTGTGCTGGCTAGCTTGTGCTGGCTTGCTGGTGCTGGCTTGCTGGTGCTGGCTAGCTGGTGCTGGCTAGCTAGTGCGGGCAGCTGGTGCTGACTAGCTGGTGCTGGCAGTTTGGTGCTGGCTAGCTAATGCTGGCTAGCTAGTGCTGGCTAGCTAGTGCTGGCTAACTGGTGCTGGCTAGCTAGTGCTGGCTAGCTGGTGCTGAATAGCTAGTGCTGGCTAGCTGGTGCTGGCTAGCTAGTGCTGGCTAGCTAGTGCTGGCTAGCTGGTGCTGGTTAGCTGGTGCTGGCTTGCTAGTGCTGGCTAGCTAGTGCTGGCTAGCTGGTGCTGGCTTGCTGGTGCTGGGTAGCTAGTGCTCGCTAGCTGGTGCTGACTAGCTAGTGCTGGCTAGCCAGTGCTGGCTAGCTAGTGCTGACACCTAGTGCTGGCTAGCTGGTGCTGGCTAGCTGGTGCTGGGTAGCTAGTGCTGGCTAGCTAGTGATCGCTAGCTGGTGCTGGCTAGCTGGTGCTCACTAGCTGGTGCTGACTATCTAGTGATGGCTAGATGGTGCTGGCTAGCTGGTGCTGGGTAGCTAGTGCTGGCTAGCTAGTGATCGCTAGCTGGTGCTGGCTAGCTGGTGCTGGCTAGCTGGGTGCTGGCTAGCTGGGTTCTGACTATCTAGTGATGGCTAGCGGGTGCTGGCTACTGGTGCGGGGGTAGCTAGTGCTGGCTAATAGTGATCGTAGTGGTGCTGGCTAGCTGGTGCTGGCTAGCTGGTCTGACTATCTAGTGATGGCTAGCTGGTGCTGGCTAGCTGGTGTTGCTAACTGGTGCTGGCTATCTGGTGCTGGCTAGCTAGTGCTGGCTAGCTGGTGCTGGCTAGCTAGTGCTCGCTAGCTGGTGCTGGCTAGCTGGTGCTGGCTAGCTGGTGCTGACTATCTAGTGCTCGCTAGCTGGTGCTGGCTACTGGTGCTGGTAGCTCTTGCTGGCTAGCTAGTGCTGGCTAGCTTGTGCTGGCTAACTGGTGCTGGCTAGCTAGTGCTGGCTAGTGGGTTGTGAATAACTAGTGCGGGCTAGCTGGTGCTGGCTAGCTAGTGCTGGCTAGCTAGTGCTGGCTAGCTGGTGCTGGCTAGCTGGTGCTGGCTTGCTAGTGCTGGCTAGCTAGTGCTGGCTAGCTGGTGCTGGCTTGCTGGTGGTGGGTAGCTAGTGCTCGCTAGCTGGTGCTGACTAGCTAGTGCTGGCTAGCCAGTGCTGGCTAGCTTTTGCTGGCTAGCTAGGGGCTGATAGCTGGCTGGCTAGCTGGTGTGGCTACTGGTGCTGGCTAGCTGGTGCTGGGTAGTTAGTGCTGGCTAGCTGGTGCTGACTAGCTAGTGCTGGCTAGCTGGTGCCGACTAGCTAGTGCTGGCTAGCTGGTGCTCGCTAGCTGGTGCTGGCTAGCTAGTTCTGGGTAGTTAGTGCTTTCTAGCTAGCGGTACACAAACCTACACATATGTGCTCTATCAACGTTACTAATAGTCACGATAATAACGATAATTATAAAAAAAATGGATATGATTGGAGCGCCTCTCCCCAGCAGTCCATCACACCACACATTTTTCCTGGCGTCCGTGACTGGAACAATGCACCAATAACCCGGACATAGGAGAGAGGAGCTTGTGTCCGATTTAGTCCATTTACAAAGATAAAGAAAACGGATGAAGGAAATTAAACCAAAGAAGGAAGATGCAAGAGGAGAAAGTCAAGAGAAGGCAGACCTCTTTGCTGAACACTTTGCTACCAAAATGCAAGTTCCTGATCCAGCAAGGGACCCTCCTTGGCTAGCTGCAAGAACTGTGTCAAAACTGTCAGTGGTGACAATAAGGCAGGAGGAGGTGCATTTCCTACTTAAATCGCTTGACCAAGAAAAGGCTGTGGGCCCAGACAAGTTGAGCCCAAGATTGTTGAGAAGATGTGCAGACCAGCTAGCAGCACCTCTAACTCGCATCTTTCAGCACTGCCTAGTACAGTGTAAATGGCCCTCTCTATGGAAAGAGGCAAATGTAGTTCCTGTTCACAAAAAGAAGAGCAGAGCAGAAATCAGCAACTACAGACCAGTGTCACTCCTGTCAATCACTGGTAAGATCCTTGAGACAATAATCTCAAGACAAATGACAGAGTTTTTTGACTACCACTCACTACTTTGTGATCGTCAATACGGCTTCAGGAAAGGTTACTCTGCTGCTGATCTGTTGTTAAACCTCTCCACTAAGTGGCACCAGTCACTGGATGAATCCAAAGTCAGCTGGTGTGTAGCACTGGACATTGCTGGCGCTTTCGACCGGGTGTGGCACCAAGGCCTCTTAGCAAAACTTCAAGCACTGGGAATTACAGGCTCTACGCTATGTCTCCTCAGTGATTACCTTCATGGTAGATCTCTAAGTGTAGTTCTCAATGGAACGGAATCAGCAAGACATCCTATTGGGGCAAGTGTTCCACAAGGAAGCGTGCTTGGTCCATTGTTATGGAATGTCTACTTCAACGACCTTCTTCATCTCATCCCAGAATCACATGCATATGCAGACGACTGTACACTGACATTCACTTATCCAAGAGAAGAAATGCCAGCTGCTCTAAGCTACATCAATCACCAGCTGAGAGCTATATCAACTTGGGGAAATAGATGGCAAGTAACATTTGCACCTGAGAAAACGCAAATGATGATCGTCTCTAGACACCATGATGGTAATGCCAGTGCAGTAGTAAGGATGAATGGGAGGATGTTGGCACCTGGAGAAGAAGTTGATATCCTTGGGGTGAAATTTGACTCCAAACTAACCATGAAGAACCATGTTGTAAATCTTGCAAACACGGCAGCCAGGAAGCTTACAGCACTTCGCCGGATCTCCCATCTGCTTGACAATAGGGGTTGCAAGATCCTGTACGAGGCACAAGTACGCTCGCACCTTGAGTATGCTCCACTTTCTTGGTTTGCCTGGCCCCCCTCTCATCTGCGACTGCTTGACAGAGTAGAGAACAGAGCAAGACGTCTCATCTTTCGCCTGGACCCATCCTGGATAGATCTGTCATTTCAGCAGAGCCTTCAACATAGGAGGGATGTGGGTGGCCTTACTGTTATGTACAAGGCCAATATTGTCAAAATACCACACTTGGATCCACTTCGAGGACAGCGTGAAACAAGCTTTTATGCCACAAGACGGGCAGAAAGCAGCAACTTCACTCTGGCTGTACCCTTCTCCAGAACATCACTCCATCTGAGATCATACATACCCAGGATGACTCGAGTATGGAACACATTCGTACAGCATAATGATGTCAACGAGATAAAGTCAGTTGATCAAATGAAAATGCTGGCCCACAGATGGCTCCAACTTCATCCTGTTTCCTACTTGTATGTCTCATAACAATAAAAATGCTTTCAAATGAGCTGATGTAGGTAACAGCTCTCAGCTTGTCAATAAAGTTAGGAATCCTTAACCTGTAAATAGCTGTCAAAAAAAGCTAGGGATCCTTAACCTGTCAAACCCTGTGTAAAAAAAAAAAAAAAAAAAAAAAAAAAAAAAAAATCCTTTAAAAATGAAGTTAGATTGCTAAGGCAGGAATTAGAGGCTAAATAATGAAACAGCTGGACACACACTGAGTACGCGGCTCCAGCATGAAGCCCACGGCTGGTCAAGCACATAAACAAGTTCAAAACATCCAGAAACTTGCTAGCAGACTGGTTCCAGGAGGGAGAGGAATGCACTGTTGGGGGGGGAGGTTGAAGGAACTGATCCTGACGACCTTGATGCAGGGAAGGACAAGCACCCACATGAATTCAAGATACAAAATTCTGAAAGGTATTGACAGGGTTGGTAGCAACAGGAGCAGGATCAAGGTGACACAGTCGCTGGATCAAGACACGGTACAACCACACACATGTCAGGAAATATATCTTTAGTCTCATGGGAAACTGAAAATTGGAATGACTTGTATGAGAAAGACACAACTCTCTCTCTCTCTCTCTCTCTCTCTCTCTCTCTTCTCTCTCTTTTCTCCCTCTCTCTCTCTCCTCTCTCTCTCTCTCTCTCTCCTCTCGCTTTTTTTTACACAGGGTTGACAAGGTTAAGGATCCCTAGCTTTATTGACAGCTATATTACAGGTTAAGGATTCCAAACTTTAAATTGGCAAGCTAAGAGCTGTTACCTACACAGCTCATTTAAAAGCATTTTTATTGTTATGAGACATACAAGTAGGGAACAGGATGAAGTTGGAGCCATCTGTGGGCCAGCATTTTCATTTAAATCAACTGACTTTATCTCGTTGACATCATTAGCTGTACGAATGTGTTCCAAAACTCGAGTCATCCTGGGTATGTATGATCTCAGATGGAGTGATGTTCTGGAGAAGGGTACAGCCAGAGTGAAGTTGCTGCTTTCTGCCCGTCTTGTGGCATAAAAGCTTGTTTCAACGCTGTCCCCCGAAGTGGATCCAAGTGTGGTATTTTGACAATATTGGCCTTGTACATAACAGTAGGCCACCCCACATCCCTCCTATGTTGAAGGCTCTGCTGAAATGACAGATCTAACCAGGATGGGTCCAGGCGAGAGATGAGATGTCTTGCTCTGTTCTCTACTTCTGTCAAGCAGTCGCAGATGAGAGGGGGGGCAGGCAAACCAAGAAAGTGGAGCATACTCAAGGTGCGAGCGTACTTTTGCCTCGTACAGGATCTTGCAACCCCTAACTGTCAAGCAGATGCGAGATACGGCGAAGTGCTGTAAGCTTTTCCCGGGTGCCGTGTTTGCAAGATTTACAACATGGTTCTTCATGGTTTTTGGGTCAAATTTCACCCCAAGGATATCAACTTCTTCCCAGGTGCCAACATCCTCCCATTCATCCTTACTACTGCACCAGCATTACCATCATGGTGCCTAGAGACGACACATTTGCGTTTTCTCAGGTGCAAATGTTACTTTCCATCTATTCCCCAAGCTGATATAGCTCTCAGCTGGTGATTGATTAGCTTAGAGCAGCTGGCATTTTCTTCTCTTGGATAAGTGAATGTCAGTGTACAGTCGTCTGCATATGCATGTGATTCTGGGATGAGATGAAGAAGGTCGTTGAAGTAGACATTCCATAACAGTGGACCCAGCACCTTCCTTGTGGAACGCTTGCCCCAATAGGATGCCTTGCTCTCTCTCTCTCTCTCTCTCGCTCTCTATCGACCGACCGCAGAAGCTGCCAACTTCCGTTGGGACGAAAAAATAGAATTCCACAGACAGCTGTGTCACGTTTGTCAACGGCCCCCTCCCCCCCCTCATCCCCTCAACCCCCGTCTCTCTCCTCCCTTTGTCACCCGTCTCTCCCCCCACCCGTCTCTCCCCCCACCCGTCTCTCCCCCACCCGTCTCTCCCCCCCACCCGTCTCTTCCCCCACCCGTCTCTCCCCCCACCCTCTCTCCCCCCCACCACCCGACTCTTACCCTACCCCAAACCCCACCCCGTCTTTCACCCTCTCCTACCACCCATATCTCACCCCTTCACCTTCCACAAACCCGTCTCTCAGCCCCTCCCCACTAGTCACCGCCTCCACCACTCGTCTTTCACCCCCTCTCCACCTGTCCCCCCCCCTCCCCCCCCGTCTCTCACCCCCTCCACCCGTCTTTCCCCTCCCCACCACCTCCCTCACCCCCTCCTATCACCAGCCTCTCACCCCCCTCCCACCACCCGTCCCTCACCCCCTCCTATCACCAGCCTCTCACCCCCTCCCACCAACCGTCCCTCACCCCCCCTATCACCACCTCTCACCCCCCCCACCACCCGTCCCTCACCCCTCCTATCACCAGCCTCTCACCCCTCCCACCACCGCCCCTCACCCCCCTCCTATCACCAGCCTCTCACCCCCTCCCACCACCCGTCCATCACCCCCTCCTATCACCAGCCTCTCCCCCCCTCCCACCACCCGTCCATCCCCCCTCCTATCACCAGCCTCTCACCCCCTCCCACCACCCGTCCCTCACCCCCGTCCTATCACCAGCCTCTCACCCCCTCCCACCACCCGTCCATCCCCCCCTCCTATCACCAGCCTCTCACCCCCTCCCACCACCCGTCCATCACCCCCTCCTATCACCAGCCTCTCCCCCCCTCCCACCACCCGTCCCTCACCCCCTCCTATCACCAGCCTCTCACCCCCTCCCACCACCCGTCCTTTCACCCCCCTATCACCAGCCCTACCCCCTCCCACCACCCGTCCATAAACCCCTCCTATACCAGCCTCTCACCCCCCCCCACCACCCGTCCATCCCCCCCTCCTATCACCAGCCTCTCACCCCCTCCCCACCCGTCCCTCACCCCCTCCTATCACCAGCCTCTCACCCCCTCCACCACCCGTCCATCACCCCCTCCTATCACCAGCCTCTCACCCCCTCCCACCACCCGTCCATCACCCCCTCCTATCACCACCTCTCACCCCCCCCCACCACCCGTCCATCACCCCCTCCTATCACCAGCCTCTCACCCCCTCCCACCACCCCCCCCTCACCTCCCCCCAACTTTCTCCACAACCACTGCTGGTATATTCAATTTTGCTAAATAAAAAAAAATCCGCCTTCACCTCACTTCGATCTGGCCAACTGTGGTACCGAATATTGGAGTGCACGCTGCTAGCACCAACAGTCTGATCCCATTGGAAACAAATAATTTCGACTTTTTGGGTTATTCTAGGTAATCTACACATATGCTGCTGTGTATGATAATTTATGTAGCTGTAGTCGTGTGTACCTGTACCTGAATATACTTACCTGATCATCGGCTAGAAGACCTGGCCAGGTACTGAGTTACAGAGTAGGAAGGAGTCTACCTGTCTACCTGGAGTGTTCTACCCACCTACCTGCAGTGTTCTACCTACCCACCTACCTACCAGTTAAAAGTAGGGGCGCCATTGGTACACTAAGAGAAAACACCATAAGTGTCCGGGGCCCAAGACTGTTCAACAGCCTCCCATCAAGCATTAGGGGAATTACCAATAAACCCCTGGCTGCCTTCAAGAGAGAGCTGGACAGATACCTAAAGTCAGTGCCGGATCAGCCGGGCTGTGGCTCGTACGTTGGACTGCGTGCGGCCAGCAGTAACAGCCTGGTTGATCAGGCCCTGATCCACCGGGAGACCTGACCATGGACCGTTCCGCGGGGGCGTTGATCCCTGGAATAACCTCCAGGTAACCTAAATGGAGTGTTCTACCTATATGGTGTGTTCTACCTGCCTATCTGAAGTGTTCTACCTGACGACCTGGAGTGTTCTGCCTACATGGAGTGCTCTACCTGACTACCTGGAGTGTTCTGCCTACATGGAGTGTTCTACCTGCCTACCTGAAGTGTTCTACCTGCCTACCTGGAGTGTTCTACCTACATGGAGTGCTCTACCTGACTACCTGGAGTGTTCTGCCTACATGGAGTGTTCTACCTGCCTACCTGGAGTGTTCTACCTAGAAACCTGGAGTGTTCTACCCACCTACCTGCAGCGTTCTACCTACCTACCTGGAGTGTTCTACCTGCCTACCTGAAGTGTTCTACCTGCCTGCCTGGAGTGTTCTACCTACCAAACTGTAGTGTTCTACCTGCCTATCTGGAGTGTTCTAACTGACTACCTGGAGTGTTCTACCTGCCTACCTAGAGTGTTCTGCTTACCAAACTGGAGTGTTCTACCTGCCTATCTGGAGTGTTCTACCTCACTACCTGGAGTATTCTACCTACCTGGAGTGTTCTACCTGACTACCTGGAGTGTTCTACCTGCCTACCTAGAGTGTTCTACTTACCAAACTGTAGTGTTCTACCTGCCTATCTGGAGTGTTCTTTCTGACTACCTGGAGTGTTCTACCTACCTGGAGTGTTCTACCTGACTACCTGGAGTGTTCTACCTGCCTATCTAGAGTGTTCTACCTGCCTATCTGGAGTGTTCTGTCTGACTACCTGGAGTATTCTACCTACCTGGAGTGTTCTACCTGTCTACCTAGAGTGTTCTGCTTACCAAACTGTAGTGTTCTACCTGCCTATCTGGAGTGTTCTACCTGACTACCTGGAGTGTTCTACCTACCTGGAGTGTTCTACCTGCCTATCTGGAGTGTTCTACCTGACTACCTGGAATGTTCTCCCTACCTGGAGTGTTCTACCTGACTACCTGGAGTGTTCTACCTGCCTATCTAGAGTGTTCTACTTACCAAACTGTAGTGCTCTACCTGCCTATCTGGAGTGTTCTACCTGACTACCTGGAGTATTCTACCTACCTGGAGTGTTCTACCTGACTACCTGGAGTGTTCTACCTGTCTACCTGGAGTGTTCTACCTGCCTACCTGGAGTGTTCTACCTGTCTACCTGGAGTGTTCTACCTGCCTACCTGGAGTGTTCTACCTGCCTACCTGGAGTGTTCTACCTGACTACCTGGAGTGTTCTACCTGCCTACCTGGAGTGTTCTACCTGACTACCTGGAGTGTTCTCCCTGCCTACCTGGAGGGGTTCTACCTGTCTACCTGGAGTGTTCTACCTGCCACCTGGAGTGGTTTCTACCTGACTACCTGGAGTGTTCTACCTGCCTACCTGGAGTGTTCTACCTGTCTACCTGGAGTGTTCTACCTGGAGTGTTCTACCTGTCTACCTGGAGTGTTCTACCTGGAGTGTTCTACCTAGATAAAGAGAATCTGCCTGTCACATAAGAGGATGCCAGAGTGCACTGACACCAACTTAAGATGAAGATGACATATTACAAAGTACTGTATTAGTCAGAGGTCGTGACTGGAACACAGTACTCCAGGAAGTGGTGGAGACAAGTGCAAAACACACTTGTGAGTCCAAAATAACTACACTGTGAAAATAATAGCAAATTTCCGAGCGCTGGGCCTGCTGAGTCAGGTGTAAGGTCATGTGTGAGGTGATATCTCAGCCTTATAAGCCTTTTGCTGTCCTATTATTTTCAGTTCCTTGATAATGTGATAAACCACGAAAGCGTTTGGAAACTCACTATTACTTTCACAGTGGTTGTTTTGCATACTGTTATTGATATCACATGTTTACTTTGATCTTACTGCATACTTAAGAATATGATTGGTTGGGTCCTGGAGGTCAGGGATATGTCTGGTTGGGTCCTGGAGGTCAGGGATATGACTGGTTGGGTCCTGGAAGTTCGGGATATGTCTGGTTGAGTCCTGAAGGTCAGGGATATGTCTGGTTGGGTCCTGGAGGTCAGGGATATGTCTGGTTGGGTCCTGGAGGTCAGGGATATGACTGGTTGGGTCCTGGAAGTTCGGGATATGTCTGGTTGGGTCCTGGAGGTCAGGGATATGACTGGTTGGGTCCTGGAAGTTCGGGATATGACTGATTGGGTCCTGGAAATTCGGGATATGTCTGGTTGGGTCTTGGAAGTTCGGGATATGTCTGGTTGGGTCCTGGAGGTCGGGGATATGACTGGTTGGGTCCTGGAGGTCAGGGATATGACTGGTTGGGTCCTGGAGGTCGGGGATATGACTGGTTGGGTCCTGGAAGTTCGGGATATGTCTGGTTGGGTCCTGGAGGTCAGGGATATCACTGATTGGGTCCTGGAAATTCGGGATATGTCTGGTTGGGTCATGAAGGTCAGGGATATGGCTGGTTGGGTCTTGGAAGTTCCAGGAATATGACTGGTTGGGTCCTGGAGGTCAGGGATATGATTGGTTGGGTCCTGGAAGTTAGGAATATATCTGGTTGGGTCATAAAGGTCAGGGCTATATCTGGTTGGGTCCTGGAGGTCAGGGATATGTTTGGTTGGGTCCTGGGGGTCAGGGATATGACTGGTTGGGTCCTGGAAGTTCGGAATATGTCTGGTTGGGTCCTGGAGGTCAGGGATATGGCTGGTTGGGTCATGAAGGTCAGGGAATATATCAGGTTGTGGCTGGAGGTCAGGGATATGACTGGTTGGGTCCTGGAAGTTCGGGACATGTCTGGTTGGGTCCTGAAGGTCAGGGATGTGACTGGTTGGGTCCTGGAAGTTCGGGATATGTCTGGTTGGGTTCTGGAGGTCAGGAATATGTCTGGTTGGGTCCTGGAGGTCAGCGATATGACTGGTTGGGTCCTGGAAGTTCGGGATATGTCTGGTTGGGTTCTGGAGGTCGGGGATATGTCTGGTTGGGTCCTGGAGGTCAGGGATATGTCTGGTTGGGTCATAAAGGTCAGGAATATGTCTGGTTGGGTTCTGGAGGTCGGGGATATGTCTGGTTGGGTCCTGGAGGTCAGGGATCAGTAAAGGTAGTCCACATGAGTTAAGAAGCAAGGTCACGGTCTCTTGAAATACAACTAGATCACACACACACACACACACACACACACACACACACACACACACACACACAACCGACTGAAATATCTGATGCAGGATATCAAGTCCTAAGAAAAGACAGAGGAAACAGGGGAAGGGGGTGAGGAGGACGGAGCAGCAACAATCAATGGAATTTTGAAGACATGAGTGAGACAAACAGACATGTAGCAAGTGACTACATGTAGTTGCAGTGATGCATAACCCGCCGCCTAACAGCAGGAGTGCTACATGTTGATACAAGGACTACAACAAAACAATAGATGACACCATAGCTAGGAGAGCACACCTGGCTGAACTACAGCTACTTATCACAGGTTATGTCAGCCACAAATTTATTGAGAGAAGTGGGACCCACGTGGGAGACCGGAACCATGGAGGGCCAAGATGATGGAGGTGGTTAGAAAAAACTGAGTGTCAGCATGTTAAGAACACGACAAGAGTGTAGATGAGACAGTAAAACTGGACCTAAGATGTAAAACACTTCGATTCAACACACACACACACACACACACACACACACACACACACACACACACACACATACACACACACACACACACACACAACACCGTGAAGTAAAGTGAGGAACTCAACAAAAGAATTCAAAGAAGTGTTTTACAGAGGAGACAGAAGGGGCTCCCCGAAAGACGGAGAGGTGGGGGCACACCACAGTGCTGGACACAGTGCACACAACCGAGGAAGAAGTGAAGAGGCTTCTGAGTGAGCTAGATACCTCAAAGGCAATGGGGCCAGATAACATCTCCCCATGGGTATTGAGAGAGGGAGCAGAGGCGCTATGTGTACCCTAACAACAATATTCAATACATCTATCGAAACAGGGAGATTGCCTGAGGCATGGAAGACAGCAAATGTAGTCCAATCTTTAAAAAGGAGACAGACATGAAGCATTAAACTACAGACCAGTGTCACTGACAATATAGTATGCAAAATCATGGAGAAGATTATCAGGAGAAGATTGGGTGGAACACCTAAAAGGAACGATCTCATCAAAAGCAGCCAACATGGTTTCCCGGGACGGGAAAATCCTGTGTCACAAACTACTGGAGTTCTATGACATGGGACAGCAGTAAGACAAGGGAGAGAGGGGTGGGTGGATTGCATTTTCTTGGGCTGCAAGAAGGCGTTTGACACAGTTCCACACAAGAGATTGGTGCAAAAACTGGAGGACCAAGCAGGGGTAACAGGGAAGGCACTACAATGGATCAGGGAATACTTGTCAGGAAGACAGCAGCGAGTCTTTGGGACGTGGCGAGGTGGGGTGGGCACTGTGGGCCAGCGGGTCCCACAGGGGTCAGGGCTAGGACCAGTGTGTTTCTGGTATTTGGAACGACTGACGGAAGGAATAGACTCGAGTGTCCCTGTTTGCAGATGGGCGTGAAGGGTTTATGAGAGAATTCACCGATCGAAGACAGGGAGAAAATACAAGGGACTGGACAGGCGCAGACCTGGTCCGCAATTGGGGTCCTGGAGGTCAATCCCACCAAGGCAAAGTTTATGAAGATGGGGAAGGGCAAGAGACCGCGACGGAGTTACAGCTAGGGGGCCAGAGACTACAACTCACTCAAGAAAAAGTCTTGGGTAGTATACCACCAGGCACATCTCCTGAAGCGCCATCAACCAAATAACTGCTGCAGCAATGGGCGCCCTAGCATACCTCAGAACAGCATTCCGCATCTTAATAAGGAACATTCAGGACCCTGTACACCGTGTACGTTAGGCCCATATTGGAGTATGCGGCACCAGTTTGGAACCATACCTGCCAAGCACGTAAGAACTAGAGAAAATGCAAAGGTTTGCAACAAGGGCTAGTCCCAGAGCTAAGAGGTATTCCTACGAGGAAGGTTAAGGGAAAACAACCGGACGACACTGGAGGACAGGAGAGATAGGGGGGACATGATAAACGACATCAAAATACGAAGAAATTTGACAAGGTGGACAAAGACAGGATGTTTCCAGAAAAGGACACAGTAACAAGGGGACACGTGAAGTTGAAGACACAATGAATCACAGGGATGTTAGGAAGTATTTCTTCAGCCACAGAGTAGTCAGAAGTGGAATAGTTTGAAGCGATGTAGTGAGCAGGATCCATACTAGCTTTAAGCAGAGGTATGAATAAAGCCACGGCTCAGGGAGATGACCAGTAGTGATCAGGAAGAGGCGGGGCCAGGAGTCGGATCGACCCCGCAACCCCAACTAGGTGAGTACACACACACACACAAACAAAAACACAAACCCCCAAACACACACACAACACACACACACACACACACACACACACAAACATACAACACACACGCAGACACACACACACACACACACACCCCACACAACACAAAACACACAAAACACACACACACACACACACACACACACACACACACATACACACACACACACGCGCACATAAATAAGGTTAAACAACGCCCAAAAACTTTAGCACATACTGACAACCTCGAATACCGTAATGAGATCCAAGAGTTTTCAACTAACCAGTACCAGGCCTTGGTATCGAAGACACTTGTACCCCTAACATCTCGGCCAAGTGAAATTCCTCTTTGACTGCTGTCTGCTCAACCAGCCTGTTGCTGTTAGCTGCCCGCTGGCCCACATATCCATCATTTCCTGACTGATCCAGCACTTGGTAGAGGTAGTGATCCACTTTCCACTTGAAAACGTTTAGTTTTGTACAAGTGACGTTCACATCTTAGTGGAAAGATACTGAAAAATTACAGATACAAAGTTTTTCAGTAGACAAATGTTGAGTGATGACAGACATCAGCTGCTCAAACTCTGAAGAACTCAAGACAATCACGAAATACACATCGCTCCAAGATTATCTCAAAGGAAACAATGATAAATGCAGAATACTGTGCGATGACTTATCACGTAAAGAATCCAATAAGGCACATGACAGACAGTATAACGAATAATAGGGCACAATACGACGACGTTTCGGTCTGACTTGGACCATTTACAGAGTCAGACTTTGTAAATGGTCGTAAGCTTCTCTCTCCTATGTGCGTGTTGTGTGTATTGTGTCAGGCAGCATCACTGTGATCAAGACTCCGTGTCAGGCAGCATCACTGTGATCAAGACTCCGTGTCAGGCAGCATCACTGTGATCAAGACTCCGTGTCAGGCAGCATCACTGTGATCAAGACCCATGTCAGGCAGCATCACTATGATCAAGACCCGTGTCAGGCAGCATCACTGTGATCAAGACCCCGTGTCAGGCAGCATCACTATGATCAAGACCCCGTGTCAGGCAGCATCACTGTAATCAAGACCCCGTGTCAGGCAGCATCACTATGATCAAGACCCGTGTCAGGCACCATCATTGTGATCAAGATCCCGTGTCAGGCAGCATCACTGTGATCAAGACTCCGTGTCAGGAAACATCACTGTAATCAAGACCCCGTGTCAGGCACCATCACTGTGATCAAGACTCCGTGTCGTAGGGGTTCTTAAAAGGAGATATCGAGGGTTGAAGGTAGACACACTTGTTGGATGGTAACAATATATTGTCAGACTGTGGCAATGGGAGATGGAGCCCAGCCTTGCCGTGTTCTAGCCTGGATGTCTATGCGCCGACTGAGAGGGAGGCAGAGGCACGAACGCACACATGCGCATCCCGTGACGTCACACAGTCACTCGGCCTAAGGGATCTTCTATATAAACACATGGATGGTACTATGATATGCTATACAACACATATAAGAGGGATCAGCAACTATGCTGACATCCGTGTCAGGCAGCATCACTACGATCAAGATCCCGTGTCGGGCAGCATCCCTGACGAATGTAACTAAGAACAACATTCTTTATGTCTCTCTACTGTTTATATAAACGCAAGACGTTTGACAATCGTAGCTGTGATCATACGTTGTGCTCGCCTCTACCTTCCCAGGGTGACAAGAGCTGACAGGTGTTCATAGCGGATGTCGTAAGTCAAGTAGTTTTTGCGAGCAGTATGGCTGCTGGGTAGTGGTGGCGGCAGCGGCGCCTGGCAGCACCCAGTCACACACACATACGTCTAAAATTACTACACTACACACTTATATAAGTGGCAAGTCACCGTGCACTACCGCGCTGCTCACCAGGAAGCAGGAAGTGAGTACGTGGAGGGAGTACAGCAAGTGGAATAAGTACAAGTACGCAAAAAAGGCAAGGCCGCAACTCACGTACGGATTCCACAGCTTTCAACTTATGAACCTCTGGTTGCCACAGGACACTGAGATAACATTCTCAGTGTCCATCCACGGTGGACCGTGCTCCTGTAATACCTACACTGGAGGGAGAAATATTATTATATCTACAGGGAAGCCCAAAACCAGCAGGGAATCATAAATGCAGCCACAGAGGGAGTGTGTGCGTTCGTCTCCAAGTCCCACCAGCACGAGTTGTAAACACCACGTTCATTTTCCAGCGCTTTTAGAGTGCGTCAGTTTACGAGCAGTGTAAGCTGAGACAGTACAACTTCCCAGGGCGGCTTTCAGCACTCACGAAAAGTTATGAAAAAGGTTAAAGCGATAGAAAATGGGAAATGCTTAAAACAGTGATAAAATTTAACTCGGAACACAGAAAATATTCATTGCAATTAGTCCCCCTTCCAGAAAACTGTACACTCTCTCACATTGTGTGAACCAACGAAGTTACAAGTTAACAATATCTACAATAATCTGGCAGTAGTCTACCTGTAGCCTGACAGTAGTCTACCTGTAGTCTGATAGTATTCTGCCTGTAACCTGACAGTAGTCTGCCTGTAACCTGACAGTAGTCTGCCTGTAACCCGACAGTAGTCTGCCTGTAACCTGACAGTAGTCTGCCTGTAACCTGACAGTAGTCTGCCTGTAACCTGACAGTGATCTGCCTGTAACCTGTCAGTAGTCTGCCTGTAACCTGACAGTGGTCTGCCTGTAACCTGACAGTAGTCTACCTGTAGTCTGATAGTATTCTGCCTGTAGCCTGTCAGTAGTCTGCCTGTAGCCTGACAGTAGTCTGCCTGTAACCTGACAGTGGTCTGCCTGTAACCTGTCAGTAGTCTGCCTGTAACCTGACAGTGGTCTGCCTGTAACCGACGTAGTCTGCCTGTAACCTGACAGTAGTCTGCCTGTAACCTGACAGTAGTCTGCCTGTAACCTGACAGTGGTCTGCCTGTAACCTGACAGTAGTCTGCCTGTAACCTGACAGTAGTCTGCCTGTAACCTGACGGTAGTCTGCCTGTAGCTTGACAATAGTCTGCCTGTCGTCTGACAGTGTTCTACCTGTAATCTACCTTCAGCCTGCCAGGAGTATGACAGTATTCTACCTGTAATCTGACAGTATACTCCCTGTAGTCTGACAGTATTCTACCTGTAATTTGACAGTAGTCTCCCAGTAGTCTGATAATTGTCTACCTGTAGTTTGACAGTAGTCTCCCAGTAGTCTGATAATTGTCTACCTGTAGTCTGACAGTAGTCTCCCAGTAGTCTGATAATTGTCTACCTGTAGTCTGACAGTATGACAGTAGTCTTCCAGTAAGCTGCCTATAGTCTGGCAGTAGTCTTCCAGTAGTCTTCCAGTAGTCAGCCAGTAATCTGCCAGTAATCTGCCTATAGTCTTCCAGTAGTCAGCCAGTAATCTGCCTGTAGTCTGACAGTAGTCTGCCAGTAGTTTGCCAGTAGTCTGCCTGTAGTCTACCTACACTCATACAAGAGGAGCAGAGTCTCCATTCCTGCAATCGCAACTCCGCTAGTACACACACACACACACACACACACACACACACACACACACACACACACACACACACACACACACACTGCAGTAAATTGTTACGTTGAATTTATGTTCAGAGTTTCAGTGTTGAGTTTAATTAAGGGCTGGTGTGAGCAACACTGGTGTGAGCAACACTGGTGTGAGCAACACTGGTGTGAACAACACTGGTGTGAGCAACACTGGTGTGAGCAACACTGGTGTGAACAACACTAGTGTGAGCAACACTGGTGTGAGCAACACTGGTGTGAGCAACACTGGTGTGAGCAACACTGGTGTGAACAACACTGGTGTGAGCAACACTGGTGTGAGCAACACTGGTGTGAACAACACTAGTGTGAGCAACACTGGTGTGAGCAACACTGGTGTGAGCAACACTGGTGTGAACAACACTGGTGTGAGCAACGCTGGTATGGGCAACACTGGTGTGAGCAACGCTGGTATGGGCAACACTGGTGTGAGCAACGCTGGTATGGGCAACACTAGTGTGAGCAACGCTGGTATGGGCAACACTGGTGTGAGCAAAGCTGGTATGGGCAACACTAGTGTGAGCAACGCTGGTATGGGCAACACTGGTGTAGCACGCTGGTAGGGCAACTAGTGAGCAACGCTGGTATGGGCAACACTGGTGTGAGCAAAGCTGGTATGGGCAACACTGGTGTGAGCAACGCTGTATCACACTGGTGTGAGCAACACTGGTAGGGGTGAGCAACGCTGGTATGGGCAACACTGGTGTGAGCAACACTGGTGTGAACACTGGTGTGAGCAACACTGGTGTGGCCAACAGTGGTGTGAGCAACACTGGTGTGAACAACACTAGTGTGAGCAACACTAGTGTGAGCAACACTGGTGTGAACAACACTGGTGTGAGGAACACTGGTGTGAGCAACACTGGTGTGAACAATGCTGGTACTGGTATGAGCAATACAAGTCCAGGTGCAATAGTGGCCATATCCTTAGGTGGCCACACTGGGCCTCACAAATGATCGTGGCCACACTGTGTCTCTCAGATGATCGTGACCACACCTTCCAGTGGCCACACCTTCAAGGGGTGACGCCTTTAACCACAGCTTCAGCCGTCCACACCAGCAAGTAGCCACCACCACCACCTCTCACACATCACAATCCTCTATGTAACGCCAGATACAGTCTAATTTAAACATGTATGTAAACTTATACCATTTCGAGCTGTATCGCTCGCCTCTCACTTCTAGACTAAGATAATAAATGAAAAAATCAAATTGTACTAGGATTATTAAGGGGGCTAGTAATAATGGCAACAACAGCAGTAGCAATAGCAACAATAGTAGCAGTACCAGCAGCAACAGTAGAAACAAACATTAAAAGCAGCAGCAGCAGCAGCAGCAGCAGCAGCAGCAGCAGCAGCAGCAGCAGCAGCAGCAGCAGCACAGCACAGCACCACCACCACCACCACCACCACCACCACCACCACCACCACCACCACCACCACCACCACCACACCACCACCACACCACACCACACCAGCACCACACCACCACCACCACCACACCACCACCACCACCACCACCACCACCACCACCACCACCACCACACCGAACAGCAACAACAGCAGCAGCAACACCAACACCACCACCACCACCAGCAGTAGAAGCAGCAGCAGCAGCAGCAGCAGCGCCACCACCACCACCACCACCACCACCAGCATCACCACCATCACCACCACCACCACCACCACCACCACCAGCGTCACCACCACCACCACCACCAGTAATAACAACAGTCAGGGTCTTAGGAATGATAATCTGAGATCTTAGGTTCAAGATTGAAAAGAGTGTGACCGCCCCTCGCTGCCTGGTCCCAGACCAGGCTTGGTTGATAGCCTGATGATACAGGCTGTCAGTGCTCCGAGCATGAAGCTAGGCTGATCTGGAACTTCCTGGAGTCTACCTGGAGGGTATTCCGGGGATTAACGCCCCCCGCTGCCCGGTCCACGACCAGACCTCCCGGGGGATCAGGGCCTAATCAACCAGGCTGTTACTACTGGCCGCACGTAGTTCAACGTACGAAACACAGCCCTTCTGATAAGCGTACCAATGGCGCCCCTACTTTTCACTGGTGGTATTTTGCAGTGCCTGCCCAGTCTTTCACTTTCGTAGGGAGTGATTTCTGTTGCAGATTCGGGACCATTCCTTCAAGGAGCTTCCAAGTATAGATTATATATCTATCTCTCGCGAGCGTTCCTGCGAGTACAAGTCAAGTGCTTCCAATCGTTCCCAGTAGTTAAAGTGTTTGATGGAACTTATATGTGCTGTAAAGGATCTGTGCACACTCTCTAGATCTTCAATTTCACCTGCTTTGAATGGAGATGTTAATGTACAGCAGTATTCCAGCCTAAAGAGAACAAGTGATCTGAAAAGGATCATCATTGGTTTGGCATCTCTTGTTTTGAACGTTTTCAATATCCATCCTATTATTTTCCTCACAGTTGTGATCGTGGCACTGTTGTGATCCTTGAAAGTGAGATCCTCAGACATAACCACTCCCAGGTTCCTCACATTGTTTTATCGCTCTACTGAATAATTCGAGTTTGTAGTATACTCAGTTCTAATTATTATCTCCTCCACTTTTCCATAACGGAGTAGTTGGAATTTGTCTTCATTGAACATCAGAGAGAAAGAGAGAGAGAGAGAGAGAGAGAGAGAGAGGAGAGAGAGAGAGAGAGAGAGAGAGAGAGAGAGAGAGAGAGAGAGAGAGAGAGAGAGAGATAGAGAGAGAGAGAGAAATAAAGAGAGAGTATGCTGGGAGGCAGTTGAACAGTCTTGGGCTCATATTGTTCTCTGTTGCCCATTGGAAAACTTGGTTTATATCTTCTAGGAGGTTAACCGCGTCCTCAATAAATGAGTCTCTTGCAGATCCTACTGTCGTCTGCAAAGGATGATACGGTGCTGTGGATTACATCTCTGTCTATGTCTGATATGAGGATGAGGAACAGGATGGGGGCGAGTACTGTGCCTTGTGGAACAGAGCTCTTCACTATGGCAGCTTCCGATTTAACTCTGTTGACCACTACTCTTTGTGTTCGATTGGTTAGAAAGTCGAAGATCCATCTCCCCACTTGGCCAATTATTCCTTTATCACGTATTTTGTGCGCTGTTACGCCATGATCACTCTTGTCAAAGGCTTTTTGCAAAGTTTATGTATATTACATCTGCATTCTGTTTTTCTTCCAGTGCATCCAAGACCATATCATAGTGATCCAGTAATTGCGAGAGGTACAAGCGACTCGCTCTGAGCTTGAGAAATTTATCAGGTTTCTTCCTGAAGACAGCTTCGGAGGGTATTAAGGATCTTGGTCCTTTTAATCTCACAACCGAGTCATCTCTCAGTGTAGTCAGTAAACTCATGCTTTCCACAGAAAAAGACACTGTACGTGTCTTTTTCCACAATTCAGTAAACTTTTCGCCAGGAGTGGCTTCTTCAGTCCTAGGAGCTTCGCACCCTCTGTTGAGCCTCTTGCTGTCGTAAGGGATAATTGCTGTGTTCAGATTTGGGACAAGTCACATTGAAAAAAAAAACTCAGTATTAAATTATAACGTATCTTGCTTGAGTAAATTTCAAGGAGAACAGTTAAAGTTACTTCCAGTGTTTCCCATAATTTGTGTGAGCTTGTCTGAATTTATACGGGAAGTGAAGGATTCTTGTAAATTCTTCACATCCGCGATTTCACCTTTAAAGTGGCTGTTAGTGTAGAGTAATATACTGTAGTCTAAAGAGAACAATTGGTTTGGCATCTCTGGTTATCCAATCTATCAACCATACCCCCGGCCGGGATTGAACCCGCGGTCATAGAGTCTCAAAACTCCAGCCCGTCGCGTTAGCCACTAGACCAGCTAGCCACAATAAGATTCATCCAACTAGGTATATTTCTACACCATAGGAAAGTTAGCACAGGCACCTCTGTGACCACAAATGCAAGTTTTTACAGACGAATCTCCAGCTAGCGTGGCCGTATGGTTTATTTGCAATCGTGTCATTACGATTTCTTGAGTCCAATCTATCAGTTTCCTTCAGAAGATCTTACCTACAAGGATCTTCCTTCAGAAGATCTTACCTACAAGGATCACAACAATGTTGTGATCCTTGTAGGTAAGATCTTCTGACATTATCAACCTTCGGTCTCTCACATTCCTCTTCCACTCCGTTGTGTGGCTTGAGTTTATTTTACACCTCATTCCAGTTATTATTTCTGTAAATTTACTATAGCTAAGCAACTGAAATTTGTCGTCACTGAACATCACATTGTTTTCTGTGGCCCATTGGAAGACTTGATTACTATCATCCTGAAGATGTGTAGTGAGTTGTGCTTCTATGTCAATTATAATGAAAGAGACCTTGGACGAGTACTGTGCCTTGAAAAACACATGTTTCCACTGTGGCTGCCTCTGAGTTTACTAATTAACTGTTACTCTTTGTATGCGACTTTGCATATGAGGAAAATCTTTCTGGATTTATTTCAATTTTATTAATGGCCTTGTGCTCCCTGTGTCTCCTGAGCGCTGTTTGGTGTGTTCAGTTTGAGCTCAGTGTTTTCTTTACCTTCTTGAAAAAGTCTGCAGCCTTTGAGAAGATCTCTAATTTTTCGTGTACGCCTAAAGTGGGAGCACCATTATCTTCTGTCACTTGGATATTCTGAACTACTGGGAACACTTGAAGTCTCTCCAGCTGCATTCCTGGGAGCGGAAGCGACAAAGTTACATTACTTTTTATACCTTAAAATCTTAGAGGAAATAGTCCCAAACCTGCACACCGAAATCACTCCGTATAAAATCAAGATACTTGGCAGGCTGTACAAGATACTTCAAAAAAAAAAGGAGGGACGTATCGAGTACACAAACAGAACGCCAGAGGCCCTTGATTCTTCAACGATATCATCCCCTTCGCGCGTAAAGAGATTTAACAACAAACCTCTTGCTGTCTTTATGTGGGAACTAGACAGGTTCCTCAGGTCAGTCCCTGACCAGCCTTTCTGTGCTTCGTACATTGGACTGCGAGTGGCCAGCTGTAACAGCCTGGTTGATCAGGCCTTGATCCACCTGGAGGCCTCATCTGGGACGAGGCCGTGGGAGGGTCTGACACCCTGAGGCATCCTTCAGGTATCCTCCAAGTACAATTCTGGTGCCAAGTACAATTCTGGTGCCATTGAGTTCATCCTCCCGAGGCACTGGTTCGAATCCACGTTACTCTTATATAATATATGCCCAGTTTATTTCAGTAAGGTCAGAAGCAGAGCTGTGATTTGTGTTTGTTGGAGCTGTAACAACCCACAGCATGGCTCGTTAATCTTGCCACTACGGTCCACAGCATGGCTCGTTAATCTTGCCACTACGGTCCACAGCATGGCTCGTTAATCTTGCCACTACGGTCCACAGCATGGCTCTTTAATCTTGCCACTACGGTCCACAGCATGGCTCGTTAATCTTGCCACTACGGTCCACAGCATGGCTCGTTAATCTTGCCACTACGGTCCACAGCATGGCTCGTTAATCTTGCCACTACGGTCCACAGCATGGCTCGTTAATCTTGCCACTACGGTCCACAGCATGGCTCGTTAATCTTGCCACTACGGTCCACAGCATGGCTCGTTAATCTTGCCACTACGGTCCACAGCATGGCTCTTTAATCTTGCCACTACGGTCCACAGCATGGCTCGTTAATCTTGCCACTACGGTCCACAGCATGGCTCGTTAATCTTGCCACTACGGTCCACAGCATGGCTCGTTAATCTTGCCACTACGGTCCACAGCATGGCTCGTTAATCTTGCCACTACGGTCCACAGCATGGCTCGTTAATCTTGCCACTACGGTCCACAGCATGGCTCGTTAATCTTGCCACTACGGTCCACAGCATGGCTCGTTAATCTTGCCACTACGGTCCACAGCATGGCTCGTTAATTCTGCCACTACGGTCCACAGCATGGCTCGTTAATCTTGCCACTACGGTCCACAGCATGGCTCGTTAATCTTGCCACTACGGTCCACAGCATGGCTCTTTAATCTTGCCACTACAGTCCACAGCATGGCTCGTTAATCTTGCCACTACGGTCCACAGCATGGCTCGTTAATCTTGCCACTACGGTCCACAGCATGGCTCGTTAATCTTGCCACTACGGTCCACAGCATGGCTCGTTAATCTTGCCACTACGGTCCACAACATGGCTCGTTAATCTTGCCACTACGGTCTGCAACATGGGCAAGTGATGCATAATTAAGTCATCCAATCAAACCACTCCGGAGTGAATGACAGGATAGGCAGCTTACGCTTCTCTCATGCAAGCTAACGCCTTCAAGCAAGAAAAAACGCATTAACGCACAAGAAAACGCATTGAAGGACAAAAAAAAAACACATTGACGCACAAATTAGGCAAAAACACATCCGTATTAAACGAGTAAAACCACTTTCTTGGTTGTATGGTAAAGAAAGTTCTGGGCGGAACTTTTTTCGTTTATTCTGGCGACGTTTCTCCCAGTATGGAGTTTAATCGCTAAAAAAAAATGATAAAAAGTATTATTTTTTGTATAAAACTGACGTTTACTTGCTGAGGAAGTAGTTAAAACTGAATAAACTCGAGAAAAATTTTTAAATTATCATACAACTGATAAAACAATTGATTAAAACGAGACTATTGATAAAACTTGACAAACAATAAAACTAATAGAAACTTGACAAACACTTGGTAAAACTTGACAAACACTTGGTAAAACTTGACAAACACTTGGTAAAACTTGACAAACACTTGGTAAAACTTGACAAACACTTGGTAAAACTTGACAAACACTTGGTAAAAATTGACAAACACTTGGTAAAACTTGACAAACACTTGTAAAACTTGACAAACACTTGGTAAAACTTGACAAACACTTGGTAAAACTTGACAAACACTTGGTAAAACTTGACAAACACTTGGTAAAACTTGACAAACACTTGGTAAAACTTACGAGTGCAAAGTGTCTCTTTACCACACTTGTCAACAGCATCACTGACCAGTCAAACTACTTCTCGTAGATGCCAAAATTTAGAAATTAAAGAGAGAGAGAGAAAGAGAGAAAAAGAGGGAAGAGAGAGAGAGAGAGAGAGAGAGAGAGAGAGAGAGAGAGAAAAGAGAGAGAGAGAGAGAGAAGAGAGAGAGAGAGAAAGAGAGAAGAGAGGAGAGAGAAGAGAGAGAGAGAGAGAGAGAAGAGAGAGAGAGAGAGAGAGAGAGAGAGAGAGAGAGAGAGAGAGAGAGAGAGAGAGAGAGAGAGAGAAAGAGAGAAGAGAGGGAGAGAGAGAGAGAGAGAGAGAGAGAGAGAGAGAGAGAGAGAGAGAGAGAGAGAGAGAGAGAGAGAGAGAGAGAGAGAGAGAGAGAAAGTGATCCCACCCCACTGTAACACAGTATAAAACATGGGCCAGAGGATCTACTCTTGCAGGTGTTGATAGCTTATGTTTAACACCTGCTTGAAGTAGTCATGTCATAAATTTTAATACCTGATGGAAGGAGTGGTATCAATAACACCTGCTTCAAGAAGTGTCACATGTTTTAACACGTGTTCAAAGAAGTGATACATGTTTTAACACCTGCTTTAAGAAGTGATATTTCAAACATCTGCTCCAAGAAGTAATATTTCAACACCTGCTCCAAGAAATAATATTTCAAACACCTGCTCCAATAAGTAATATTTCAAACACCTGCTCCACGAAGTAAAATTTCAAACACCTGCTCCAAGAGGTGACATTTCAACACCTGCTCTAGGAAGTGATACTTCAAACACATGCTCCAAGATGTAATATTTTAAACACCTGCTCCAAGATGTGACATTTCAACACCTGCTCCAAGAAGTGATATTTCAAACACCTGCTTCAAGAGGTGACATTTCAACACCTGCTCTAGGAAGTGATATTTCAAACACCTGCTCCAAGAAGTAATATTTCAAACACCTGCTCCAAGAGATGACATTTCAACACCTGCTCCAAGAAGTGATATTTCAAACACCTGCTCCATGAAGTAATATTTCAAACACCTGCTCCAAGAGATGACATTTCAACACCTGCTCCAAGAAGTGATATTTCAACACCTGCTCCAAGAAGTGATATTTCAAACACCTGCTTCAAGAGGTGACATTTCAACACCTGCTCTAGGAAGTGATATTTCAAACACCTGCTCCAAGAAGTAATATTTCAAACACCTGCTCCAAGAAGTAATATTTCAAACACCTGCTCCAAGAGGTGACATTTCAACACCTGCTCTAGGAAGTGATATTTCAAACACCTGCTCCAAGAAGTAATATTTCAAACACCTGCTCCAAGAGATGACATTTCAACACCTGCTCCAAGAAGTAATATTTCAAACACCTGCTCCAAGAGGTGACATTTCAACACCTGCTCCAAAAAGTGATATTCAAACACCTGCTCCAAGAAGCTAAATTTTAAACACCTGTTTCAAGAGGTGATATTTTAACACCTGCTGCAAGAATCAGACATAATAAATATTTTAAGAAAATATCATTAACATCTGTCACAAAAAGAGATATTATTAACACATGTTTAAAGAGAATATATCACAATATACACACCGAGAAGTATATATATATGTATATACATCGAGAGGTATGTATACTCAATGTATATACTCTGAGACTTTGTTTATATTAGTGTTCAGGACTTGGGACTGAGGGACTGATTAACTAAAGCTCCTTCCATCATTCTCTGTATTGGACTGAGGAAGCTACTGAGTGGGGAACCGTTTCCACAGTAACGATAATTAAGTATTGCTCAAGTATCTCATTCGTTAACCTGTCGGTTTTCTGAGCTATTTATGTAACAGTGTTTGTGCTGTGTTGAGGTGTAGTTTTAATGACCAGCGTGTAGTCGACAGGCTTCAAACCTGCTTCAGGAAGACACATCACTCACCATAACGTGGTCCTCTTCTTCCTCTTGACCCGGCGGATGAAGGAGAGGTCGAGGCTGTAGGATCTCAGCATCCCTAGCAGCAGCGGAGGACAACGAGGCTCCTTAGTGTGCCATGGTGAAGGTGAGAGATCCTTACCACACACACCAGCGAAGGATCGAAACACTGACGTGTTCCAGGATGCTGCACTCCACCCTAGGCTGGGTGGGGGAGGTCCTGAAGCCGGGGACGAGGAGGGTGGGGAGATGGGCACTAACACACCATCACAGCAAATCTACAACCGATACTCTCGTCCTTCTCTTCCTTGGGACGGTAGGATCCCTTAGCGCACCCTAATGCTCCAGGAACCCCGGAGAATCTCAGGCAGGAGAATATAATTAGTAGGATCCTACACGCTCACTTTTCAAGATCCTGGAAAATCGCCTCCACTCACTTGACAAATGTTCTAAAAACTACACACGGTAGTCCCGCAAGATCCTCTACACTTGCTGGGTCCTACACAATCCTTGACATTCACTTATTAAGATTCTCTAAGATCATCTACACTCACTCGGTCAACGTTCACACAAAACTAATGGAAAGAAAATGTTTTAGTAATTATTTCAGGATTAAAAAAAGAGAGTTTTGTTGAAGTTTAAGAGATAATGTACAGTGACACAGCGAAATAATGGTGCCAGGTAGCAGGCACTGTGACCTACTGAGATTGGTGCCAGGTAGCAGGCACTGTGACCTACTGAGATTGGTGCTAGGTAGCAAACACTGTGACCCACTGAGACTGGTGCCAAGTAGCAGGCACTGTGACCTACTGAGATTGGTGCTAGGTAGCAGGCATTGTGACCCACTGAGGCTGGTGCTAAGTAGCAGGCACTGTGACCCACTGAGGCTGGTGCTAAGTAGCAGGCATTGTGACCCACTGAGGCTGGTGCTAAGTAGCAGGCACTGTGACCCACTGAGGCTGGTGCCAACTAGCAGGCACTGTGACCTACTGAGATTGGTGCCAGGTAGCAGGCACTGTGACCTACTGAGATTGGTGCTAGGTAGCAAACACTGTGACCCACTGAGACTGGTGCCAAGTAGCAGGCACTGTGACCTACTGAGATTGGTGCTAGGTAGCAGGCATTGTGACCCAATGAGGCTGGTGCCAAGTAGCAGGCACTGTGACCCACTGAGGCTGGTGCCAAGTAGCAGGCACTGTGACCTATTGAGATTGGTGCCAGGTAGCAGGCACTGTGACCTACTGAGATTGGTGCTAGGTAGCAGGCACCGTGACCTACTGAGATTGGTGCTAGGTAGCAGGCACCGTGACCCACTGAGACTGGTGCCAGGTAGCAGGCACTGTGACCTACTGAGATTGGTGCTAGGTAGCAGGAACTGTGACCCACTAAAACTGGTGCCAGGTAGCAGGCACTGTGACCCACTGAGACTGGTGCCCGGTAGCAGGCACCGTGACCCATTGAGACTGGTGCCAGCTAGCAGAACTGTGACCTGAGACTGGTGCCAGATAACAGGCACTGTGAGCCACTGAGACTGGTGCCAAGTAACAGGCACTGTGACCCACTGAGATTGGTGCCAGGTAGCAGGCACTGCGACCCACTGAGATTCGTGTCAGGTAGCAGGAACTGTGACCCAGTGAGATTGGTGCCAGATAACAGGCACTGTGACGCACTGAGACTGTTGCCAGGAAACAGGCACTGTGACTCAATGAGATTGATGTCAGCTAGCAGGCACTGTGACCCAGTGAGACTGGTACCAGACAACAGGCACTGTGACCCATTGAGACTGGTGTCAATTAGCAGGCACTGTGACCCACTAAGACTGGTACCAGGCAGCAAGCACTGTGACCCACTGAGACTGGTACCAGATAACAGGCACTGTGACTCAATGAGATTGGTGCCATGTAGCAGGTACTGTGAGCCACTGAGATTGGTGACAGGCAGCAAGCACTGTGACCCACTGAGACTGGCGCCAGGTACCACGCAATGTCACCCACTGAGATTGGCTCCAAGTAGCAGGCACTGTGACCCATTGAGATTGGTGCCAGGCTGCAAGCACTGTTACCCGCTGAGACTGGTGCCAGGCAGCAAGCACTGTGACTCACTAAGACTGGTGCCAGACAGCAAGCACTGTGACCTACTGAGACTGGTGCCAGGTAGCAGGCACTGTGACCCACTGAGATTGGCGCCAGGTACCACGCAGTCACCCACTGAGATTGGCGCCAGGTAGCAGGCAATGTGACCCATTGAGATTGGTGCCAGGTTGCAAGCACTGTGACCCACTGAGACTGGTGCCAGGCAGCAAGCACTGTGACCCACTGAGAAAGGTATCAGACAGCAAGCACTGTAACCCACTGAGACTGGTGCCAGACAGCAGGCACTGTGACCCACTGAGACTGGTGTCAGCTAGCAAGCACTGTGACCCACTGACACTGGTACCAGGCAGCGAGCACTGTGACCCTCTGAGGTTGTTGCCAGGTAGCAGGCACTGTGACCCACTGAAACTGGTGCCAGGTAACAGGCACTGTGACCCACTGAGATTGGTGTCAGGTAGCAAGCACTGTGACCCACTATAACTGGCGCCAGGAAGCAAGCATTGTGACCCACTGAGACTGATGCCAGGTAACAGGCACAGTGACCCACTGAAACTTGTGCTAGGTAATAAGCACTGTGACCCACTGAGACTGGTGCCAGGTAGCAAGCACTGTGACCCACTGAGACTGGTGAACGGTAGCAGGCACTGTGACCCACTATAACTGGTGACAGGAAGCAAGCATTGTGACCCACTGACATTGGTGCCAGGTAACAGGCACTGTGACCCACTGAAACTTGTGCTTTGTAGCAAGCACTCTGACCCACTGAGACTGGTGCCAAGTAGCAAGCACTGTGACCCACTGAGACTGATGCCAAGTAGCAGGCACTGTGACACACTGAGATTGGTGCCAGGTAGCAGGCACTGTGACCCAATGACGCTGAAGCCAAGTAACAGGCACTGTGACCCACTGAGATTGGTGCCAGGTAGCAGGCACTGTGACACACTATAACTGGTGCCAGGAAGCAAGCATTGTGACCCACTGACACTGGTACCAGTTAGCAAGCACTGTGACCCAATGAGACTGGTTCTAAGTAGCAAGCACTGTGACCCACTGAGACTGATACCAAGTAGCAGGCACTGTGACCCACTGAGATTGATGCCAGGTAGCAGGTACTGTGACCCAATGACAATGATGCCAAGTAACAGGCACTGTGACCCACTGAGATTAGTGCCAGGTATCAGGCACTGTGACCCACTATAACTGGTGCCAGGAAGCAAGCATTGTGACCCACTGAGACTGGTACCAGGTAGCAAGCGCTGTGACCCACTGAGACTGGTGCCAAGCAGCAAGCACTGTGATCCACTGAGACTGATGCCAAGTAGCAGGCACTGTGACCCACTCAGATTGGTGCCAGATAGCAGGCACTGTGACCCACTGACACTGGTGCCGGGTAGCAGGCACTTTGACCCACTGACACTGGTGCCAGGTAGCAGGCACTGTGACCCACTGACACTGGTGCCAGGTAGCAGGCACTGTGATCCACTGACATTGGTGCCAGGTAGCAGGCACTGTGACCCACTGACACTGGTGCCAGGTAGCATGCACTGTGACCCACTGACACTGGTGCCAGGTAGCAGGCACTGTGACAAACTGACACTGGTGCCAGGCAGCAGGCACTGTGACCCACTGACACTGGTGCCAGGCAGCAGGCACTGTGACCGACTGACACTGGTGCCAGGTAGCAGGCACTGTGATCCACTGACACTCGTGCCAGGTAGCAGGCACTGTGATCCACTGACACTGGTGCCAGCTAGCAGGATCTTTGACCCACTGACACTGGTGCCAGGTAGCAGGCACTGTGATCCACTGACACTGGTGCCAGCTAGCAGGCACTGTGACCCACTGACACTGGTGCCAGGTAGCAGGCACTGTGATCCACTGACACTGTGCAAGCTAGCAGGCACTGTGACTCACTGACACTGGTGCCAGCTAGCAGGCACTATGACTCACTGACACTGGTGCCAGCTAGCAGGCACTGTGACCCACTGACACTGGTGCCAGCTAGCAGGCACTGTGATCCACTGACACTGGTGCCAGGTAGTAGACACTGTGATCCACTGACACTGGTGCCAGCTAGCAGACACTGTGATCCACTGACACTGGTGCCAGGTAGCAGACACTGTGACCCACTGACACTGGTGCCAGCTAGCAGGCACTAACGCAGGCACTTTTCTTACAGTCCGCAAAAACTTGAATAATTAAATGACTTGCAATATTTAACGAATCTCTTAAAGGTCTTGCTACCCTCCCTCCTTCCCTCACTCCTTCCCTCCCCTCCCTCCCTCCCTCACTCCTTCCCTCCCTCCCTCCCTCACTCCTTCCCTCCCTCCCTCCCTCACTTCTTCCCTCCCTCCCTCCCTCCTTCCCTCTCTCCCTTCCTCCCCTCCCTTCTTTCCTTCCCTTCCTCCCTCCCTCCCTCCAGAATTCTCCTTCACTGTGCGTCTCACTCCCCTCCCCCTTTACCCTCCCTCCCAATTTAGAGATATTAATTGTTACATTTACTGAGCAATGTGACCACGTTGATCAGTCACACAGTGCTCATGGACACACACACACACACACACACACACACACAACACACACACACACACACACACATATATATATATATATATATATATATAAATATATATAATATATATATATATATATATATATATATATATATATACATATATATATATATATATATTTAACAAGTCGGCCGTCTCCCACCGAGGCAGGGTGACCCAAAGAAGAAAGAAAATCCCCAAAAAGAAAATACTTTCATCATCATTCAACACTTTCACCTCACTCACACATAATTACTGTTTTTGCAGAGGTGCTCAGAACACAACAGTTTAGAAGCATATACGTATAAAGATACACAACATATCCCTCCAAACTGCCAATATCCCAAACCCCTCCTTTAAAGTGCAGGCATTGTACTTCCCATTTCCAGGACTCAAGTCCGACTATATGAAAATAACCGGTTTCCCTGAATCCCTTCACTAAATATTACCCTGCTCACACTCCAACAGATCGTCAGGTCTCAAGTACCATTCGTCTCCATTCCACTCCTATCTAACACGCTCACGCACGCTTGCTGGAAGTCCAAGCCCCTTGCCCACAAAACCTCCTTTACCCCCTCTCTCCAATCCTTTCGAGGACGACCCCTACCTCGCCTTCCTTCTCCTATAGATTTATATGCTTTCCATGTCATTCTACTTTGATCCATTCTCTCTAAATGACCAAACCACCTCAACAACCCCTCTTCTGCCCTCTGACTAATACTTTTATTAACTCCACACCTTTTCCTAATTTCCACACTCCGAATTTTCTGCATAATATTTACACCACACATTGCCCTTTGACAGGACATCTCCACTGCCTCCAACTGTCTCCTCGCTGCTGCATTTACCACCCAAGCTTCACATCCATATAAGAGTGTTGGTACTACTATACTTTCATACATTCCCTTCTTTGCCTCCATAGATAACGTTTTTTGACTCCACATATACCTCAACGCACCACTCACCTTTTTTTCCCTCATCAATTCTATGATTAACCTCATCCTTCATAAATCCATCCGCCGACACGTCAACTCCCAAGTATCTGAAAACATTCACTTCTTCCATACTCCTCCTCCCCAATTTGATATCGAATTTTTCTTTATCTAAATCATTTGATACCCTCATCACCTTACTCTTTTCTATGTTCACTTTCAACTTTCTACCTTTACACACATTCCCAAACTCATCCACTAACCTTTGCAATTTTTCTTTAGAATCTCCCATAAGCACAGTATCATCAGCAAAAAGTAACTGTGTCAATTCCCATTTTGAATTTGATTCCCCATAATTTAATCCCACCCCTCTCCCGAACACCCTAGCATTTACTTCTTTTACAACCCCATCTATAAATATATTAAACAACCATGGTGACATTACACATCCCTGTCTAAGACCTACTTTTACCGCGAAGTATTCTCCCTCTCTTCTACACACCCTAACCTGAGCCTCACTATCCTCATAAAAACTCTTTACAGCATTTAGTAACTTACCACCTATTCCATATACTTGCAACATCTGCCACATTGCTCCCCTATCCACTCTATCATATGCCTTTTCTAAATCCATAAATGCAATAAAAAGTTCCCTACCTTTATCTAAATACTGTTCACATATATGCTTCAATGTAAACACTTGATCTACATATCCCCTACCCACTCTGAAACCTCCTTGCTCATCCGCAATCCTACATTCTGTCTTACCTCTAATTCTTTCAATTATAACCCTACCGTACACTTTTCCTGGTATACTCAATAAACTTATTCCTCTATAATTTTTACAGTCTCTTTTGTCCTCTTTCCCTTTATATAAAGGGACTGTACATGCTCTCCGCCAATCCCTAGGTACCTTCCCCTCTTTCATACATTTATTAAACAAAAGTACCAACCACTCCAACACTATATTCCCCCCTGCTTTTAACATTTCTGTCATGATCCCATCAGTTCCAGCTGCTTTACCCCCTTTCATTCTACGTAATGCCTCACGTACCTCCCCCACACTTACATTCTGCTCTTCTTCACTCCTAAAAGATGGTATATCTCCCTGACCAGTGCATGAAATTACCGCCTTCCTTTCTTCCTCAACATTTAAAAGTTCCTCAAAATATTCTCGCCATCTACCTAATACCTCCCTCTCCCCATCTACTAACTCCCCTACTCTGTTTTTAACTGACAAATCCATACTTTCCCTAGGCTTTCTTAACTTGTTTAACTCACTCCAAAAATTTTTCTTATTTTCATTAAAATTTCTTGACAGTGCCTCTCCCACTCTTTCATCTGCTCTCCTTTTGCACTCTCTCACCACTCTCTTCACCTTTCTTTTACTCTCCATATACTCTACTCTTCTTATAACATTGCTGCTTTGTAAAAACCTTTCATAAGCTAACTTTTTCTCTTTTATCACACCCTTTACTTCATCATTCCACCAATCACTCCTCTTTCCTCCTGCACCCACCCTCCTATAACCACAAACTTCTGCCCCACATTCTAATACTGCATTTTTAAAAAATATTCCAACCCTCTTCAACCCCCCCCCCCACTACTCATCTTTGCACCAGCCCACCTTTCTGCCAACAGTCGCTTATATCTCCCCCGAACTTCTTCCTCACTTAGTTTATACACTTTCACCTCCCTTTTACTTGTTGTTGCTATTTTCCTATTGTCCCATCTACCTCTTACTCTAACTGTAGCTACAACTAGATAATGATCCGATATATCAGTTGCCCCTCTATAAACATGTACATCCTGGAGCCTACCCATCAACCTTTTATCCACCAATACATAATCTAATAAACTACTTTCATTACGTGCTACATCATACCTTGTATATTTATTTATCCTCTTTTTCATAAAATATGTATTACTTATTACCAAATTTCTTTCTACACATAGCTCAATTAAAGGCTCCCCATTTACATTTACCCCTGACACCCCAAATTTACCTACTACTCCCTCCATAACATTTTTACCCACTTTAGCATTGAAATCCCAACCACCATTACTCTCACACTTGATTCAAAACTTCCCACGCATTCACTCAACATTTCCCAAAATCTCTCTCTCTCCTCTACACTTCTTTCTTCTCCAGGTGCATACACGCTTACTATAACCCACTTTTCACATCCAATCTTTATTTTACTCCACATAATCCTTGAATTAATACATTTATAGTCCCTCTTTTCCTGACATAGCTTATCCTTCAACATTATTGCTGCTCCTTCTTTAGCTCTAACTCTATTTGAAACCCCTGACCTAATCCCATTTATTCCTCTCCACTGAAACTCTCCCACCCCCTTCAGCTTTGTTTCACTTAAAGCCAGGACATCCAGCTTCTTCTCATTCATAACATCCACAATCATCTCTTTCTTATCATTCGCACAACATCCACGCACATTCAGACTTCCCACTTTGACAATTTTCTTCTTATTATTCTTTTTAGTAATCTTTACAGGAAAAGGGGTTACTAGCCCATTGTTCCCGGCATTTTAGTTGACTTTTACAACACGCATGGCTTACGGAGGAAAGATTCTTATTCCACTTCCCCATGGATATAAAAGGAAAAGTAATAAGGCCAAGAACTATTAAGATAAAATCAAAGAAAACTCTGATGAGTGTGTATAAATAAACGTGTACATGTATGTGTAGTGTGACCTAAGTGTAAGTAGAAGTAGCAAGACGTACCTGTAATCTTGCATATTTATGAGACAGACAAAAGACACCAGCAATCCTACCATCATGTAAAACAATTACAGGCTCTCGTTTACATTTTACATATATATATATATATATATATATATATATATATATATAATATATATATATATATGTATATATATATATATATATATATATATATAATGTGACATAAAATATAAAATCATAAGTTCAAATAAGCAGAAGCAATTAAAATGCTCCAGTAAATTATTGATGTGAAAATAATCTCGGTAAAGTTGGCCGTCCCTCTTCAGATAGTAATTTGCAATAGTAACTGCAGTACCGCTGGAAGGACACCTGTGTAGCTGGTGTTACTAGTGATCCCTGAGTGCAATACTTGACGTCACCCTCGTTGTTTTAATGAAGTGTTTCAGCTCGGGCTGGAGCTTCATCACCTGATGCCGAAGTTTTTCCCGGGGTGGGGAAATATACCTGTGGAATATCCTGCTGGAATATCCCTGTGGAATTACATGGGGAATAAAAATGCTGGAATATCCCTGCTGGAATTACCTGCGGGAATATACCGCTGGAATATCCCCTGGGGAATATACCTGGGGAAATTTAAAACCTGCGGGAAATAACCTGCTGGAATAAAACCTGCGGGAAATTTCCCTGTGAACCCCCAATTTGTCTTTTGAACTTTACGTTAAAATAAATGTGGTGTTATTTTTATTTATAAACAAGCTTACTGCTCTCCCTTCTCCCCCACTCCAACATTTTAAACTCCTTTTCCCCCAACAACACCCCCCTCCCCCCCAACACACCCCAAAACCCCCCAAACCCACTCACCCCAAACTCACCCCAAAAATCCCCCAACACTCACCCCCAACCTCACCCCCATTCCCCCAACCTCATCCAACCTCACCCCAAAACACTCACTAACCCCCCCAAACACCACCAACATCACCCCTACACTCACTCCAACCTCCCCCCAAATCACCCCAACATTCCACATCACCCCAACCTCACCCAACACTCCAAACTCACCCCAACACTCACCCCACACTCCTCCAACACTCACTCCAACACTCCCCAAACACTCCAACACTACCCCAAACCACCCCAACACTCCCCCAAACATCACCCCAACACTCACTCCAACACCCCCCCCAACACCCCCCCCCAACCCCCCCCCCACCCCCAACCCCACTCCAACCTCACCAACCCCCCACCCAACACCCCCCCCCAAAACCCCCCACCCCCCAAAACAACCCACCCACCCCCCCCCCCCCCCACCCCCACCCCAACCCCCCCCCCACCCCCCCCCCCAACCCCCCCCACCCCCCCCCCAACCCCCCACCCACCCCACACACCCCAAACACCCCCACCCCCCCCACCCCCCCCCACCCTCCCACCCCCAACCCCACCCCCCCCCAACCCCCCCCCAACACCCCACCCCAACCCACCCAACCCACCCCCACCCACCCCCCAACACCCCCCAACATCCCCAAACTCATCCAACCTCACCCTACACTCACCCCAACACCCCCTCACCACACTCCCCAACACTACTCCCCCACTCCCTACCCCAATCCCCCACCCTAACACTCACCCCCAAACTCCCCCCCTTATCCAACCCCCCCCCCCTCACCCAACACTCCCCCCCCAACACCCCCACCCCCAAACCCCCCCAACACTCCACCCCAACACCCACCCCCCAAACACTCACTCCAACCCCCACCCCAACATCACCCCAACATTCACCCCAAACACCACCCAACATCCCCCAACACTCACCCAAACCCTCACCCCAAACACTCACCCCAAAACACTCACCCCAAACTCCCCCAACACCACCCCAACACCACGCCCCAACACCACCCAAAAAACTCACCCCCCAACACCACTCCAAAAACTCACCCCAACACTCACCCAACACTCACCCCAACATCTCCCAAACATCCACCCCCCAACCCACCCAAACACCCCCACCCAACACTCACCCCCCAAACACCAAACCCCAAACTCACCCCAACACTCACTCCAACACTCACCCCAACACTCACTCCAACACTCACCCCAACACTCACCCCAACACTCACCCCAACACTCACTCCAACACTCACCCCAACACTCACCCCAAACCCCACTCACCCCAACACTCACCCCAACACTCACCCCAAAAACTCACCCCAACACATCACCCCAACACCCCCAACCCCCCCCAAACTACCCAACCCCCCAACACTCAAAA
>NC_069407.1:2448980-2481480 GCF_026875155.1 Cherax quadricarinatus | reverse complement strand
ATACTTAAGTGAATTGCGTCAGTCAGACCTCTCAGACGACTGCTGCTCCTGTCATCAGTCCTCATAATTCCTTTTCGACTGACAGACCCATGCACATGAGCCACTATAGTTTTTCTCATGACTCTCTTGATGCCTTCCCTTTATTCAGTGGCCATGTGCATAGTCTTGAAGCGTAGTTTAAAGCCATTCGTTCTCGTATTAATGCCCAAGTGGATGGTCCTCCATTTGAGGAAAGTCTTATCAGACTTGCGAAAGAAGCTCTTCATCGGTCCCCAGCTGCCGTTCGCGTTGTCGATCTCCTCGAAATACGAGACTTCAGGCATCTTACTAAGTGGTCAGAATATGAGGACTTGGTTCGTTCTTTCCTTGTACCAGTGAACACAGCTGATCCATATGTCGTCCTAAGGGAACTCGTGAATGCTATACCCTTGACCAATGAATCGTTGAGTGTGTTTGCTGTTAAATTAGATAAACTTTTATCATCACTTATCAATGCAGTGCAGTCCTCAGTCTTTGTCCCTGATGAGGATAAACGATCCACAGCGTCGTTTGCTAAAATTGCAACTTTTGGGGCAATCAAAGAACTAATGCCGCCTGCTTCCGTGTGTGCTTATGAGGCTAATCTTCCAACTGTGACGATGGAACCACTTACAGCCCTAAATCATGTACGTTCCTTGTGCCCCCAGGGTACTTTCCCGTTCATTAAAACTAATTTCACATCTATGCCTCAGTCAGCAACACCTCTCGTTTGTGCCACAGTGACAAATCATGGTAGACAACCATCGCAGCGATCGCCAAAGACCAGTGTACAGAGTCATTATAAACCTCGTAGTATTCCTAGTGCATTCAGTAACCATAGTCAGCGGACTTGTTACAACTGTGGTTTCCGTGGCCATATTGCAATTAATTGTCCTGATAGTCACCCTAATGGCGTCATTCTGATGATGAGTACCAGTCTGATCTGCCGTACTTTACTTATCATAGAATACATAGACATGATGATTACGTCATCTAAGTACACCATAAGTGAGTTACCTATGAGGCCTCTAAAGATATTAGTCATGAGCCTCGAGAATGTGATAGGCGAAGATCGTAAACCGAAAGCCATACGGAGGAAGTGATAATGACCTGTAGGAGTGGAGAATGCAGTTAACTCTTGGCTGTCCTCGTGAAGAGGGACTTGCCAAAACCCTTGTAACAAGTCCAGGGTCGAAAAGACTTTGTTATCTCCGATGTTACGTAAAAGGTCACCAAGTACAGGAAGTTTTTTTTTTTTTTTTATTCGCCGGTATTCTCCCGGCCCGGGTCTTTTCCAAGTAGTGGTGACCCGGCCTTGGCTCCCTATCTGGGGAGTATCTCGAGACCTAAGTCTCCCATGGGAGGAGGTACAAGTACCCCCTCATCTTTGGGACCAAGTGTCCCCAGGCCTAGCCATAGTCCCCGCCCTCACGGGGCTCGTAGGTAGAAGCTAGGCCTCTGGTCTGCCATCTGCCCCGCCCCAAAGGGGCTCGTGGGGATGGCAGTCTTGTGAGCTGCAGGTGGTAGCAACCTCAAACCTTCCCTTATATTAGTACAGGAAGTGGGAAGCGATCTGGAATAGTTCTTGCATTTAACATCCTGAAGTCAATCACTGGGCGCCAAGTACCTTCCTTCTTAGGTACTAGAATCAAGGGCGCATTCATTTCTGTTTTCCGTTTGCACACTTCAGTCGCATCAGTCACGTCCCTGCCTCTAATTCTACACTTCTCCGGAGTGTAAATATCGTTCCATCAGTCCTTCTTCGTAGGAAAGGTTACTGGAACATGTGTGGTCAACTCTGATCCTTCTCTACATAGTTTTCAGCGCATTTATGTCCATTTTGTAATATGGTGACCAGAACTGACCAGCATGATGCAATATGCCTGGCATACAGTACCGACAAGATCAGACACATATGCAACATCTGGGTATTTTTACTGTATGCGTTTTTGCCAACCAGTTGCTTTATCGATATAAATTCAAGGGCATAATTGGAAGACAGTGGAACTATATACAGAAGATGAGATAATCAGTCCCTCAGTCTGTGCTTCAGACTTTTCACGATTACCATTTATGTTCTTGAATTTGGATTGATAAAGCCACTGGATGGTAAGACGTCTACAGTAAAGATACCCAGATGTTGCACATGTATTGCACATGTGTCTAATTTTCAGCATAATCTGAATAAAGCCTAAACAAAGACATATAAAGTGGAACTATAACATCAGGATTTATCTTGTTTATACTTCTTGATATGGAGTCGAGAATTTATTCGTTTTATTGCAAACACTTATGTACCGTTGTTTTGGCACCGGTGCATTAATTTGTCTCAGTGCTGAGACAAGATCAGTGCTGAGACAAGCTCAGTGCTGAGACAAGCTCAGTGCTGAGACAAGCTCAGTGCTGAGACAAGCTCAGTGCTGAGACAAGCTCAGTGCTGAGACAAGCTTAGTGCTGAGACAAACTCAGTGCTGAGGCAAGCTCAGTGCTGAGACAAGCTCAGTGCTGAGACAAACTCAGTGCTGAGACAAGCTCAGTGCTGAGACAAGCTCAGTGCTGAGACAAGCTCAGTGCTGAGGCAAGCTCAGTGCTGAGACAAACTCAGTGCTGAGGCAAGCTCAGTGCTGAGGCAAGCTCAGTGCTGAGACAAGCTCAGTGCGGATGCAAGCTCAGTGCTGAGGCAAGCTCAGTGCTGAGACAAGCTCAGTGCTAAGGTAAGCTCAGTGCTGAGGCAAGCTCAGTGCTGATGCAAGCTCAGTGCTGAGGCAAACTCAGTGCTGAGACAAGCTCAGTGCTAAGATAAGCTCAGTGCTGAGGCAAGCTCAGTGCTGATGCAACCTCAGTGCTGATGCAAGCTCAGTGCTGAAGCAAACTCAGTGTTGAGGCAAGCTCAGTGCTGAGACAAGCTCAGTGCTGAGGCAAGCTCAATGCTGAGACAAGCTCAGTGCTGAGACAAGCTCAGTGCTGAGACAAGCTCAGTGCTGAGACAAGCTTAGTGCTGAGACAAGCTCAGTGCTGAGACAAGCTTAGTGCTGAGACAAGCTCAGTGCTGAGACAAGCTCAGTGCTGAGACAAGCTCAGTGCTGAGACAAGCTTAGTGCTGAGACAAGCTCAGTGCTGAGACAAACTCAGTGCTGAGACAAGCTCAGTGCTGAGGCAAGCTCAGTGCTGAGGCAAGCTCAGTGCTGAGGCAAGCTCAGTGCTGAGGCAAGCTCAGTGCTGAGACAACCTCAGTGCTGAGACAAACTCAATGCTGAGGCAAGCTCAGTGCTGAGACAGGCTCAGTGCTGAGACAAGATCAGTGCTGAGACAAGCTCAGTGCCGAGACAGGCTCAGTGCTGAGGTAAGCGTGGAGTCTTGGTCTTCTCTTAAAGAAGCCACTGAGTTAAAAGACAGATGGCAGCTCATAAAGGAAACTTGTGGATAAAACTCTGACTGCTGCATAAGTTCACTTATTGGGACGTTTATTTTGTCAGCAACAGTAGCAGCAGCAACAACAGCAACAGTAGCAGCAGCAACGACAACAACAGTAGCAGCAGCATCAACAACAACAGTAGCAGCAACAACAACAACAACAGTAGCAGTAGCAACAACAAAAGTAGTAGTATCAACAACAGCAGCTACAATAACAGTAGCAGTAGCAACAACAGCAGCTACAACAACAGTAGCAGTAGCAGCAACAGCTACAACAACAGTAGCAGTAGCAACAACAGTAGCAGTAGCAACAACAGTAGCAGTAGCAACAACAGTAGCAGTAGCAACAACAGTAGCAGTAGCAACAACAGTAGCAGTATGTAATGTAAAAGGACTCAAGTGCAACTAATGTGACATTCAATTGTGGCAACGTTTCGCTCTCCAGGGGCTTTGTCAAGCCGTTACAAACAGTATATGGACACAGAGGGTATATATAGGCTCAGAGTGAGGTGCAGTACTAGTGGTAGTAGTAGTAGTCGTAATATAAGTAGTAGTAGTAGTAGTAGTAGTAGTAGTAGTAGTAGTAGTAGTAGTAGTAGTAGTAGTAGTAGTAGTAATACAATATGGTAGAACAATTAACTCGCATAAGAGTAAAAGGATAACATAAAGTGTAACATAAAAATAGGCTAGACAAATATTTGTATAAAATACCGACAGGTTGTTAGGTAAGACACATATGCAACAGTTAGGTATCTTTATTGTGAAACGTTTCGCCTACACAGTAGGCTTCTTCAGTCAAGTACAGGAAAGGTTGATAGAAGCAGAAGATACTTGAAGACGATGTAATCAGTCCATCACCCTTAAAGTTTTGAGGTGGTCAGTCCCTCAGTCTGGAGAAGAGCATTGTTCCATAGTATGAAACAATATGGAGAAGAACTGACAGGATGGAGCTTTTATAGCGCCAAGAGGTGAGACGTAGGAGAGGTAAGAACTCAGATGTTGAGAGGTCCCTCTCAAATCCAGCCCCTCTCACTAGTGGAAGTTGCCGAAGTTGATTGCAGGTCTGTACCAAGATACCCTTGTGTTGCAGTGTCTGATAGATTGATCTGTACTTGACTGAAGAAGCCTACTGTGTAGGCGAAACGTTTCACAATAAAGATACCTAACTGTTGCATATGTGTCTTACCTAACAAATATTTGTGTTGGAGGCTGGATAGAGAAGGCCTGTTTCAATGAAAGTTGCATAGTTGTATTAAAGGGAGACTATGTGTGGCAGGGTTTTTATGTTTTCAGGAGAATTCTTGCTAAGTTCAAAGGGTGAAGCTGCCTTTGTTTTTTTTAAATTTGTTTTTACAAAGGGGATTGTGATGAATAAAGGCACTTGCGTTGCGGAAATATTTTTCTTTGATCCAAATTGGGCGCCCTGAACCTCATGAAAATGATTGGTGGAAATTTTCCGGTTGACTAGACGTTGTTCGGGGTTTACTTTTCATTAAGGGGGTTTTTCAAGGTTTCTTGCTGTTTCACCTGCATAAATCCTGTCGCGCCCTCCAAGGGGTGTAGTTTTTTTTTTTTTTTTTTATTCGCCTTTTTCTCCCCCCCCGGGTCTTTTCCAAAAGTATTTTTGCCCCGGCCTTTTGGCCCCCTATCGGGGGGAAAGTGTCTCAACTTAGTCCCATGGGGGAGGGGTAAAAGTTACCTCCATCTTTGGGCCCAAGTTCCCAGCCTAGCCACTTCCCCCCGCCCTACGGGGTGAAGGGGAAGTTTGGCCTCTGGTCTCCCATCTACCCCCCCAAGGGGCTCGTGGGAGGGCAGTCTTTGAGCTGCATTTTGGGGCAAGCTCAGGCCCCTCCCTCTACTTGTTTTTAGTGAAAACCCCCCTGTGGAAATGGTCATGGTGCTTGGATTTTTTTCTGGTTAAGTGCTTTACGAAGTCGGAAAAAGCGATGGTGATCAGTGTTGTTGGAAAGCATTTTTAGAAACTTCATTTGCAACCGGGCTGGGGGAAAAACCATAATTTGTTGGGATGGTGTTTGGTGCGGGGAGAATTAATGTTTGAAGGTTCTTTTCTTGCAGCTTTGTTTGAAAAAAAAAGGGGGAAAAAAAATCATGAGGTTTTTTGAATGTAGTACATTCTTTGTCAAAAAAACTCACGTACAAATTCGGACATTCTTAGGAAGAATCCGTTTGAGGGAGGCCTTTTTTGGTCTTGTATCTTGACAGTAGCTTTAGCAACAACAGCAGCTACATAACAGTAGCAGTAGCGTAGCAAAACACACTACAGAAAACGTAGCAGTAGCAAAACAGAAGCTACAGAACAGTGCATGCAACAACAGCAGTACAGAAACAGTAGCAGTAGAAAAACCAGAGCTACAGAAAAATAGAGCAGGCAGTAGCAAAACAGCAGCTAATCAACAGTAGTTTTACAACAACACGTACCAACAGTAGCATAGCAACAACGCGCTACAGCAACATAGCAGTAGAAAACAACAGCAACACAGCAAAGTAGCAGTACATTCAACAACGCAGCTAAGAAACAGTAGCATAGCAACAACAGCAGCTACTCAAAGTACATCAACAACAGCACTACTCAACAGCAGCATAGAGTAGCAACAACACACTACATAAAAATTTAGCAGTAGCAACAACAGCAGCACATCAACATAGCAGTAGAGTAGAACAACAGCAGCTACATAACAGTAGCAGTTGCAGTAGAACAACAGCCCTACATCAACAGTAGCAGTAGCAAGCAAAAAACAGCGCTACATAAAACAGTACAGAGCAACAACAGCAGCTCCAACAGTACAGTAGCGTAGCAAAAACAGCAGTAGCAACTAGCGAGCGTAGCAACAACAGCGCTACAAAACAGTGCAGTAGCAACAACACCACTACGCAACTAGCAGTGCAGTAGCAACAACGCAGCTACGTGCGTGCAGTAGCAAAAACAGCAGCAATAACAGTAGCAAGCAACAACAGCGTCACAACAGTGCATGCAGTAGAAAACAACAGCGCTAATCAACAGTAGCAGTAGAGTAGCAACAACACTGCACATCAACAGTAGCAGTAGAAACAACAGCACTCCAGCAACAGAAAAGCAGTACAGTAGCAAAAACAGCAGCTACAGCAACAGTAGCGTAGAAACAAACACTACAGCAACAGTAGCAGTAGCAAAAACGCGCTCACAACAGTACAGTACAACAACACGCACAGCAACGAAAGCAAGCAACAAAAACTCAAAAACAGTAGCAGAGCAGAGCAACAACAGCAGCTACGAAAACAGTAGCAGTAGCAGTAGCAAAAACAGGCTACAGCAAAACAGTAGCAGTAGCAAAACAGCAAACTACAACAACAGTACAGTAGCCTACAGCAACCCCAAACAGACGTAGAAACAAAGCAGTACAGTAGCAAAAACCAGACTACAACAAAGTAGCAGTAGAAACAACAGCAACAAAAACAACATAGCAGTAGCAACAACGCAGCTACAACACATAGCAGTAGCAAAACAGAGCTACGCAACAGTGCGAGAAACAACAGCAGCTCAACAACAGTCGTAGCAAAAAACCGCAGCTCAGCAACATTTGCAGTAGCAAAAAAGCGCTCAAAAACAATAGAACACATCATCAAAACTAAACCACCGCTACCCCCACCACCCCACCACCACCAACCCACACCACCACCCCCAAACCACCACCACCCCACCACCCACCAACCACCACCACCCCCCACCTCCACCAACCACCACCACCACTCCACCACCCCCCCACCCCCACCACACACTACCACCACAACCCCACCACCACCACCCACCCCCCACCCCCCCACCCCCCACCACCCCACCACCACCACCACCATCACCACCCCACCCTCCACCTCCATCACCACCCCCACCACCACTACCACCATCACCACCACCACCACCACCACCATCACCACCACCACACCCCACCACCACTCCACCCCCCAACCACCACCCCACCCCCACTAAAATTTCCCCAAACCCAAAAACCCCCACCACCACTACTATACTATTATACTACCCCCTAGCATCCCGCGACAGCAGCTGCAATTCACAGCAGCTGCAGCAACAGCGCAGCACACCGCAGCAGCGCAGCGTTGGGCTGGGGTCTTATGATTTTCACCTCTCAGTGTCATTCACTGTTCGCGAAATTTTGTCTCGAAAACCAGGGCGTGTCTAGTGCGCTAGTATAAGTTTGTCTAGGTATTGTATCTGCAAAGAAGATGCATAGAACACCCGCTTGTATTGCAGGGGGGAGGAGGTGCATACAGCACCCGGGGTTTTTTAGGCTACAATAGCAGCTCTTAGTTCAGGGTACACTTTCGGCACCTGTGGAGGGTACACTTTGCCACCTTGTGTTCAGGTTACACTGCGGCACCTGTGTTGCGGGTACACTAGTAGCACCTATTTGCAGGTTTCAACAGCAGCATCTGTTGTATCAGGGGCACAGTTTTCACCCGTATTTCTGGGGACTAACAACCCTGGTTTTAGGCTACAATAGAGCCTTGTGTTAGGCTATACTAAATTTCAAAAAAAATAGAAACATAAAAAAAAAAAACGAAGAACTGTGTGCCATTCCCACACCTTGGTTGCAGTATAACAGCAGTACCTAGTTGCAGGCTACCACTAGCAGCATCGTTGTGTTCAGGCTCCACTAGCTCACCATGTGACAGACTCAAAGCAGCACTTGTTTGCAAGTTTTCAATAGAAAACCTGTGTTTACGTAAAATAGCGCAGTGGGGGTTTGTTGGCTGCACTAGCAGCACCTGGTTTTTGGTGCACTGCACCCCCCTGTGTTCAGGCTGCACTAGCAGCACCGCACTGCAGGTGCAGAGGAAGCCACACCCTTTTATAAGTACTGTTTAAAAAATCACTTGGGGTTCTAGGGTTTTCAACATCTTTGGAGTTTAGAGAGGGACCTTCAAAACAAGCGCTGGAAAAAGTACAGAGAACGCTTGCTTTTTCCCCTTATTAACATTTTTATATTACGGTGAGAAAATGCAATCTGCCCCCTCTTCCTCTCTCTCTCCTTTCTCTCTCTCTTTTCTCTCTCTTCTCCTCTCTCCCCCCTCTCCCCTTCTCTCCTCCTCTTCTCTCTCTTCTCCCCCTTGTCTTACTTTGTTACTTGTTTTTCAAAAACTCGAGGAATTTGTGACACGGATTTTCCCATCCCCAAACCCCCCTAATGTTATGTAAGACCCAAAACTTAAGCTGCTCCCCACTTTCTCCCTAACTTTACATTTTGGTCCCCTGAAAATTGGTCTGTGTTTATTGGGTTTCCCCCTTCTCTGATCGCGCGGTCCTCTCTTTTCCCCGCCCAGAGCTTTACAAACCCCGTCTTAAAATTGTAGGTTTTCCGCCCCACTAATTCAATCTAAACTATTCCCCTTCCTGGGGAACTCATGACAGAAAAAAACTTTCCAACATCCCTTAGCTCATCTGAGTCTTTAACTTCCCAAATTTTGACCCCCTTGTTTCTGTGTCCCATCTCTGGAATATCCTATCGCTGTCCACCTTATCTACTCCACGCAGTATTTTGTATTCATTATCATGCCTCCCCAAACCCCTCCTGTCCTTCAGTAAAGTCAGGCCGATTTCCCTCAACCTTTCTTCGTAGTACATTCTCCTTAGCTCTGGAACTAGTCCTTGTTGCAAACCTTTGCATTTTCCCTCTAATTTCTTGACGTCTTGACCAGGAGTGGGTTCCAAACTGGCGCTGCGTACTCCAATATGGGCCTGGCGTACACAGTGCACAGCGTCTTGAACGATTCCTTACTAAGGTATCGGAACGCTATTCTCAGGTTTGCCAGGCGCCCATATGCTGCAGCAGTTATCTATTTGATGTGTGCTTCCGGAAACGTGCTCGGTATTATTATCATGTGGGAGTTCGATACGTGGATTAGGGAAGAAATACTCACGTAGGCTGTTATTACGTTTAATTGCTGTTATGTGGAGAGAGCCCGCAGCCGTTACCTGTCTCCTTGGTTACACTCGTAATACTGACTAGCCGTCTGCCCAGCACAGCACAATATGAAAGACCGTGACTCAGGCGAGACGGTTGGTCGTTGAGTCAACGGACGGTTACTGGTAACTGGTTACTACTGAGACTGGTAACTGGTTACTACTACTGAGAGCTGGGCCCAAACGCTAACGTATGTCGTCCCGACATCAACCCTAAACAAACTAGAGATGGCAGGTATACGGCTTGGGCTAAATTCTATACAATGTCAAAGTACACAACGTGAAAAATTATAGATACATAAGTAGAACATTGGAAATGAAAGCTTACGTAACTGAAACTGTAATGCAATACAAGGTAATACTATAGAAACAACTTAAAACTCAACAAATGAACAACGAAACTCAACATGAGATTACAAGTGATAAAAACAAAAATTTTTGATCGAATCGATCTGTATTCGTGTTATCTACGGATTCTGAGGAAGGAAATATACAAAGAAAGAAATGTTTAACAGAAAGGCAGATTCGGTGCAAACGCAAATCTAGACTGTTAACTCTCAGAATGCGGAGAGAACATGAACACAAAAAAAAAAATTCTTGAAATACTGTAAAATTGATACGGTAATTATTCATTATACAGGTTATTTACCGATTTTACGCCCACTCTGCTAGGGTTTGATTGACATATCAGAAATGGTTGTCATCCTCTGGGAGGATCAAACTCTGTAGCATTGGCTAACTCATGCTGTATTGATGCAAATCTGAATTGGAAGTTACAAAGAACTTGAGGAATATCTCAATACCTGTCCCGTGTACTAGGGAAAAACGACAATTCATTCAGGTTGACTAGCTGACTGATTAACAAGGAAGAGAGTACAAGGATCAGGAGGATAGTCAGTGTCTTCACCAATAGTCCTGGGTTGGAAACATCATTAACATCACATACTAACATCCTATGATCCAAAACGCGATTCTTTAATACTGACAGCTACTAATCTCTCTAACCTTATACCTTAATACTCAGTGATATGTCAACAACTCGATAAGGACCAACAAACTTTGATCAAGTTCTTTGGCATTGCAGACGTTTTGTTAAAATTAGTCAGCATAACTCTCGAACCTACTTTGATTTTGGATGCTTTACCAGTATTTGCGACTCTTGTAAATTCTGCTGTTTGATTATGAACGTGTTTCACGATTCTTCTAAAAACACTTGAGCTAACTGGTATATGGCGCGAGTTTGCTATGAAATCACAGGTTGTAAATTGGTTTCGGAATTATAATACAAAAACTCATAAGGCAAACGTTTATCTACACCATACAAGCATAATGTGGAGTGTCACCTATAAACACATTGTAAGCATAAATTGTATAGCAACGGACTGCACAACAGGTATAACATCAACCCACAGTTTCACAGAAAGAGTGCGAGATATAGTGGCTCTCAATACATCAATTACTTTCTTATTGGTTCGTTCCGCTAACCCATAGTCAGGGGGCAGAATAATGAGGACAATTGGAGATTAGAGATCCTTCTAACAAGGTACCAACAAATTTACAAGAATTTACATCCTACAGAATTCACCACCATTATCTGTTACTCACGTGGGGACTTAGGAGTGGTATGCCTGCAGATATAGGCTTCTTTGTAAACGGCTGTTAGCTACTGTCTCTGCCAGTCTTATCTGCAATATTAAGCGGGTAACTCGCAATATCTTGTGAAAAAGGTCTTACCAAAACACACAGAATGTTTGTTGCCTGGAGGGAAGCATTGGAAATAAGTTAGAAGCAAGATCTAGCGCAACTCATTCCCAAGGTTCGCTAGTAGTTGGATACACTTGGATTTGTATTTGTGACCATTAGCAATGCCTTCAGGTTGCATGCAGACACTACATTTCCGTACAACATACTTCAGAAATATCAGTTGCCATCGAGGCAAAGATTACATCTGGCTTGTTTTCTGAACGATCTCATACCAGGGTGTGCAACACCTGGTACATCGTGAACTAGCTGTAAGGCCTACACTTTCACTAATGACTGTGGAATTACTAACTGGTATAGCTCTTCTGCTAGGTAGTATCCACTCGGCTGTTCGATAAAGTAATTCTTTGATCATGACAAAGTCACTGAATGGTGCTGGTGGTTCAACATTCAGAATAAGATCTCCTGGAGGCAGAATCGATCACACACCAACCACAAGGATCTGTTCGTTTGAGTAAACATTCTTTAACATCTCAGCACTAAATGGAGGTCTGGACAGTTTACTATACTAAGGGCGAGAGACATGTTCACGATAAGGCATCTGCAGACTACCTTTTGACCTTGGCATGTAAAGGCTCAATAGGAGGGATTTGTACTCTGGATAGTCCAAGTCCCATCTGGCTAACCTTCCAGTATGTTGTTTTTTGTTCTGTAATAAGGGTATCAGTGGAGCATATCTAGTCCAGATCATGAACTGAGTACGATAAATAATGTCCCGGAGTGCTTTTAAAGACCATTAACTATTGCTAAAGCTTTCTGACCAAGTTCTACTGTATAAATTACGTTCAAGATCCTTTGTAAGGACTTTCGGCTAAGTCAAATGCAACTGCGTTGTACTTGACCTCGGTACACTGAGCTATACGGCACCTATGCCAATTGAACTAGCATCAGTTCGTCAGATAGAAAGGGCTTAGAAAAATCTGGAAATTTCAAAATTGGAGCATATGTTTAGCTTTTCTTTTAGAGTTTGGAATGCTCTTTCGTGACGACGGAAGGTCCAAACAAAATGAGCATCATTCTAAGCCCAACATCATTAGAGAACAGCTATGGAAGAAAAAAATTGCAATGAAAGATCTATAAAAACCGGCTGCTAATCCACACAAAGGATCTTACGGCGCTCGAGCAGATTGGGAGTTTTTTTTTTTTGTGCACAAATTTAGTACAAGGGTGACGGTGAAGGAGGAGCTTTACTTTAAGTGAACGATGGGTCGTAACCCCTCTTGAGTGACTACGTAGACCAAGAGAAACTAAATTTCTGATCTGAAAAATTGACATTTTGTTGACAGTTTTGAATCTTTAAATTGCTTCTTCACTCAAGCTTACCAAGTACTACATCGAAGTCTTTCTTCAAGTGGCTAGTATCCACGTCTTTAGCACATGACGATGACGTCATCTAAGTACACCATACAGTGCATACCTATAGAACCTCAAAAGATATCGTCTTGAGCCTTGAGAACGTGATAGGGGAAGACGTAATCAAATGCATAATCGAGGAAGTGATAATGGCGCGGCTGAAGGAGTGAAGAATGCCGTAGAGAGAGAGCAAGTGTAGCGAGTACCTCATAAGAGGGACTTGCCACAAACCCATGTAACAAATCTAGGGTTGAAAAGACTTTGTTATCTCCGATAGTTTACGTAAAAGATCACCCAGTAACAGGGAGTTGGAAAGCGATCATGTGAATGGTTTTTCGCGTTTTAAACTTCCAAAAGTGCAATTACTGGACGCCAATAACCATCCTTTCTTAATTACTGTATCAGGGAGCAATTCCAAGGTGAAATGCTAGGTGCAATAACTCCCATCATCAAGCATTTTGATTGATCAATTCTGTCTGCTACAGCAACTTGAGCATGAGGCATACTGTACGCAGGAATGTAGAATAGGTTCTAGTAACCAGTTCAAGTGGAATACGATTGGGACAATAAGTTCGTTAAACCCAGCTTCTCAACCTGGAAAAGCAGAGGATGTGCATATACGACGTTTGTTTCAACAGAGACCAACTAAACGTCATGACTCATCTGGAAGTCAGGGGAGCTAAGTCTTTCTACCACAACGTGGTGGAACAGATTGATCCATGAAGTGGATGAGGTCTCGCGGGCTGCGCCGCCAGAAAGTGAGGCACCGGGGGAGGGGGACGGCCACTGCCAGGGTTACAACTTCATCCTCTACCTGAACGGTAAGGAAAGTGAAACAAGGTCCAACAAGATTGTTAATTTGCTCTAAGGCGAACACAGTGACCAGAAGTGTGTTGCCAGTGAAGATAAGTGAGGTCTTTCTTACTAACTCGTACACATAACATGTAAGGATCAGGTATAAACAATGACCTTTTACTTTGGCACGGAATCCCTGTCGCTAGGACGTTATACCAACTGGACCACTATGACAACTACAGACACTCTAGTGAGAGCACTAGCCGACAAACCGAAACGTCTTTGTCTGCAGACGGCATGTGACCTCAACAAAGATGGGCATTACTAGTATGCAAAGTAATTGTTTTCCGACAAGGCGTCCCTGTGAAAGACTACTAACTCGAACTAGCAATGCATTGCAGATAGGTTGTGCACTCAAGGCCAATCTGAGCGTCCTCGGGACACTTGAGCATACGGACTAACCTGCAAATCTGAAGGTATAGGAGGAACACTGCGAGGAGTGACAGAATTACCAGGCCTGACGCGCTTGGGTACGCTACTGGAGAAAGCATTAGCTTGTAGGACTTATATCCCGTACATCATACTCAGCAGTCTGTCGAACAGATTTCTGATCCAAGCTGATACACCCCCAGAATGGAACATCAAGTCGTCAATTTGTGCATGCCAATCGATAAGGGTCGAGCACAATGCGTATGTCTCGCTTGGAAGCAAATCCAGTAGAAGGTCACCAGGAAAGTAATCTGGTCGACAACGAAAGAAGGAAACAGTGAGAGTCTCTCTAAACCTTGGAGTAGACAAAGGTTAGGGAAGTCCTGCGACCTCTGACAGCAGTTGAAGAACCAGATACTCCCACTAAGGAGAGGACACAGATCGGTTCTACGAGAAGAACATGTCTTAACTTCTTACCTTCAAACAAAACTAGACTAATAATATGATTTGCGCACCAGAGTCCATGAACAATGGAACGGGCGCATTATAAACAATGCTTGCACATAGGGCCTATGGTTTGCAATGGAAGTTATGCAAACAAAAGGTGATTTGTCATCAGAAAAGACTTGTTCTACCCATCCCCAAAATCACTCTATGTCCAAAGACAAGTGAAGGCAACAACCTCAGCACGTACGTCATTCTCGAGACTGCTTATTGCTTCAAAGGAGTTGTGAACGGGGGAAAATTCTAGGTGTACTCATTTTCACCTACTGTCACCAGTGGGGCGGTATGACTGGGGCCGCTCGGAATTCCCCGACTGTGAAGAAACGAGCCTGGATTCTGGTTAAGTTTAGAAACCCACGAATCTGTTTTCCTCTACGGGTTCCTGGCGGTGGAACGACCATGGAAAGACCTAGAGTATCTGGAAGGTTAAGAGAGCATTACACTCAGATTGTCATGTCCATGTAATCAAATGATAAGTACAGTAGGGAAGATCTGAGTGCTCATCATCAGCACGACGCTCTTAGGGTTAACTATCAGGACAATTAATTGCAATATGGCCCACGGAAACCACAGTTGTAACAATTCCGCCGACTATGGTTACTGAATGTACTATGAATACTCACGAGGTGTATACGACTCCTGTACACTGAGGGTTCTTGATTATCTCTGCGAGATGGGTGACGACTAACGATTTGTCCTCTGTGGCGTCAAACAAGAGGTGGTGCAGACTGAGGCATATGTGTGACATTACTTTTGATACAAGGAAAAGTACCCTGTGGTGCTCACAAGGAACGAACATGATTTAAAGGCTGTAAGAGGTTCCAGTCCGTTACAGTTTGGAGGGATGACTCTCTAAGCACACACTAGAAGTCAGGCGGCATTAGTTCTGTAATTTGCTCCAAAAGCTGCACATTAGTCAATTGGAACTGTAAAATGGTTTGACGCCTCTTCAGGGAGAAAAGTTGATGATTGACAGCATCGAATAAATAAGTAAAAGAGTTGTCTATCTAACCAAATGCCTCACTCAACGATTTCAGTACCATGTGTCAGCATTCCACTAGTTCCCTAAGAACGCCTATGGACCCTGTTTTTTACTGGGACAAGGAAAGCAACGAATCACTTTCCACATATTGTGACCCACCTAGTTAAGATTTCCTGAAGTCTCGCATATCAAGGAGATCAACAACGGTGAACAGCAGAGCAGTATGATCGAAAAAGAGCTGCTTTTAGCAATATCTGATAAGGCTTTCCTCTGAAGGAAGGACCTTCACCCTAGAGGCACTACGCACGAGAACGAATGGCTTGCACAACCATGTCTTGCAAGACTTTGTACCGTGGCCATTGGCGAATAAATGTAACGATCTCTCAAGGAATCAACGTGAGTAAAACTATAATAACTTGCGTGTGTCTGGTGTCGGTCTGTCAGTCGTAAGGGAACTGATTAGGATCTGATGACAGGACCAGCAGTAGCCTGAGAGGTCTGCGTGTCGACAATTCCACTAAAGAATCACTTGCCGGTATGTGAGACAATAATGGCAAAGTAACCACGGAGGAAAAATAGCAAAAATAATGAACAATATAAATGATCATAAAATTCAGAATCTGAAATGAACAGATATGCAACTAATTCAGCAGAAACTATAAAAATCAATATTTAAATCCACTGCAAGAGGAAGGAAAACTCACATTTAAAGGACTAATGACACAAGAGAAAAAAAAAACAATTTACATTGAAATATTTTTTTTTTATTATGCACACCGGCGCGATTCCCACCAAGACAGGGAGGCCCGAAAAAGAAAAACTTTGCATCACACCATCAATCACTCATCACTGTCCTTGTCCAAGCATGGGTGCTTTACAACACAGTTTTTTAAACTGCAACATTAACAGCCCCTCGCTTCAGAAGTGCAGCACTGTACTCCCATCTCCAGGACTCAAGTCCGGCCCGCCGGTTTCCCCTGAAATCCCTTCATAAATGTGTTACTATGATCTCCCACCTCCAACAGCACGTCAAGTATTAAAAAAAACCCATTGTCTCCATTACACACGTATACAATGACACGCTCACATGCATGCCTGGCTGCATCCAAGCCCCTCGCGCACACATAAACCCATCCTTTACAACACCCTCCCTCCAACCCTCTCTAGCCGACCCCTACCCCGCCCTTCCTTCACTACAGACTGATACACTCTTGATAGGTCATTCTGTTTCGCTCCATTCTCACTACCATGAGTCCGACCACCTCAACAACCCTTCCTTCCACAGCGCTCCTCTGGAAACAACAGTTTTTTGTAATCCGCGCACCTCCTCCGAACTTCCAAACTAAACTATGCTACAATTACCTCTGCATTATATTCACACCACACATTGCCCTCAGACATGACATCTCCAACTGCCTAAACCAGCCTTCATCCTCGCAGCAACAATCATCACCCATGCTATCAACACACCATATAAAGCGTTGGTTCACAAACCTACTCTCATACATTCCACTCTTTGCCTGCCCAAGGACAAAGTTCTTTGTCTCCACAGACTCCTAAGTGCAAACCACTCACTCTTTTCCCTCATCAATTCTATGATTCAACCTCATCTTTCAATAGACCCATCCGCTGACACGTCCACTTTAAAGTAACATCCCAAAATATCTGAATACGTTCACCTCCTCCATACTCTCACGTCCCCACAGAGACGAGTATATTCCAATCTTTCATCACGTAATCTTTTGTTATACCTCCATAACCTTACACTTCCCTTTATTCACCATATTTATACATCTTCCTTTTGCACCCCCTAGCCAAATACATCCCACCAAACTCTGAGCAACTTCTCCTCAGAATCCTTCCCAAGAAGCCACAGTGTCTCAGCAAAGAGCAGCTGTGAGCAACTCTCCACTTGTGTGTGATTCTTTATCTTTAACTCCACGCCACTTGCCAAGACCCTCGCATTTACTTCTCTTACAACCCCATCCTATAAATATATTAAACACCACGGTGACCATCACAACATCCTTGTCTAAGGCCTTATCTTTAACTGGCGAACAAAATTTCCCTCTTTCCTACAACTCTAACTTGAGCCTCCACACTAACACCTCATAAAAACTCTTCAACTGCTATCAGTAACCACCTCCTACAACACCATACCACTTGCAACATCTGCACATTGCCCCCCTAACCAAACCTGTCATACGCTTTTCCAAATCCATAAAAGCACAAAGAACCTTTAGCCTTATCTAAATACTGCGTTCACCAGTTTAAGTGTTCACTGCTAAACACCTGGTCCACACACCCCATACCTTCTCAAACCTCCTGTCATCTGCTATCCTATTCTCCGTCTTACTCCTTAATTCTTCAATTATAACTCTAACATACACTTAACCAGGTCCACTCAACAAGACTTATCCCCCTATAATTTTTGCACTCTCTATTAATCCCCTTTGCCTTTATAACAAAGGAACTAAATGCATGCTCTCCTTGCCAATCCCTTAGGTACCTTACCCTCGTTCCAAACTTTTTATTAAATAATTGCACCTACCACTCCAAAACTCATATCCCAACCTATGCTTTTTAACATTTTCTAACTTTATCCCACAATTCCCTGCTGCCTTACACCTTTCATTTTACCCTACTGCCTCACGAACTTCCCCTCCACACTCACAACTGGCTCTTCCTCACCCTACAATATGTTATTCCTCTTGCCCTATACACGAATCACCCAGTCTTCCTCATCTTCATCAACATTTAACAATTCCTCAAAAATTCCTTCCGATCTTCCCAATACCTCTACCTCTCCATTGAATAACTCTCCTCTCCTTTTTTCAACTGACAAATCCATTTGTTTTCTCTAGCTTTCTAACTTGATTAATCTCACTAATCATCTCACTCCAAAACTTTTTCTTCATTTCACAAAATTTGTTGATAAACATCTCACGCACTCTCTCATTTATGCTCTCTTAAGAGAGCCATTGCTTCACACTCTCTTAACTTCTCTCTTTTTTTTTTTTTTTTTTTTTTTTTTCTTTTTTTTTGTTTATTTTTTTTTTTCATTTTTTTTTTTTCACTTTTTTTTTTTCTGTTTTTTCTTTCTCCATAATCACTCCTCCCTACCTTGCAGTCACTTCTACGTTGTAAAAACTTTTCTCACATACGCAACTTTTTTCCCTTACTACCCTCTTCACATCACATATTTCGCACCAATCGCACTCCATCTTCCCTCGAGTGTGCACCCACTTTCCACTGTTAACCACAAACTCTATAGATCTGAACCCTCTAAAACACTACATTTTTTAAACCTACCCATACCTCTTCGACCACCAAAGCCTATCGCTTCTCAATAGCCCTAATCATCCTCCAAAAGCTGTTTATAAATCTACCCTAACTGCCTCCTCTTTTAGTTTTATAACAACCCTTCACCTCTCTCATCCCTGATGCTTTCTATTTTCCCTCCTTGGATCCCATCTACCCATTTACTCATCAGTGTAGCCTACAACTCGAAAAGTTAGATCTGATATATCTGTGGCCCCTCTATAAACCATGTACATCCTTAAGTTACTCCAACAGGTCTTTTATCTACCAATAAATAAACAAACAAACTACTGTCATTCGCGCCCTACAATCATAACGGTATACTTATTTTCCTCTTTTCTTAACATATTATTACCGTATACCTAAACCCCTTTCTATACAAAGTTCAAATCACAAGGACTCCATTACATTTACACCTGCACACCTCCAAACATACTACCACACCCTCCACTAAAAGTTTTCTCCAACGTTAGCATTTTTCAAGTCCCCTACCACAATTACTCTCTCTCCATCACTTGGTTCAAAAGGCTCCTATACATTCACTTAACAACTCCCAAAAGCTCTCTCTCCTCCCTCTGCTTCCTCGTCTTCTCCAGGTACATACACGCTTATTATGACCCCACTTCTCGCATCAACCTTACTTTAATCACATAATTCTTGAATTTACACATATCATATTTCTCTTTTCATCCTTCCCTAACTGATCATTAACATTACTGCTACCCCTATCCTATTTGCTCTAACTCTCTCAGATACCTCCAGATTTAATCACCATTTATTTCCCCCCACGAAACTCTCCTTACTCCCCTTTCAGCGTTTGATTCGCTTAGGGCAGGACATCCAACTTCCTCTTTTCATTCATAACATCAGCAAATCATCTGTTCTTTTCATCACGCACTACATCCACGCACATTAAGTCAACCCATTTTATATAGTTTTTCATCTTCTCTCTTTTTAGTAACTGAATACAGGAGAAGGGTTTACTAGCCCATTGCTCCCTGCATTTTAGTCGGCCTCATACGACCAGCGCATTACCGGCTTACTGAGGAAAGAAGTCTTTTCCACTTCCCCTATGGACAAAGAAGAAATAAAAAAGAAGAGGGAGCTATTTAGAAAAGGAGAAAAACCTAGTGTTGTATATATACTATATGCATGTGCTGTCTGTGAAGTGTGACCAAAGTGTAAGTAAGAGTAGACAAGACATAATCCCTGTTATCGCGTGTTATGAGACAGAAAAAAGAAACCAGCAATCCTACCATCATGCAAAACATTACAGTTTTTGTTTCAAACAGTCACATCTGGCAGACGTTAGTACTTTCCCAGGGTGTTCAGTCTACCAACCGTACCGGAGTCTACTGGAGACTGAATAAATGCAAAATGAGCTGTCTTTACTCTTGCTAATGAAGAAATATTAATTAGAATTTTCAACAATGTGAAAGTGTAAACATAAAATTATTTAAAATTGTTAACCTTGGAAATTTAAGTATATTCCTAAGAATCATAGACAAAATTAAAAATAAAATCAATAAAAATAGCATAAAAGAAATAATTCACTGCAGAACAAGTTCAACTAAATAATCTCACTTCAGAAACAAGTGCACAAAATAAAGTGATAGAAACCACTGCAGTAAATAAAGTTTCACTGGAAAAACTCAGGTTACAAACTAATTAATTAAAAATATGAATATCAAAAAAAAAATAACTGATTGAACACTTTAAAACTCTTAATTGTAAATTTAACAAAACAAATTTTACTCAAGACAGAGTAAAGAAAACACTTTACGTTAAAAGTATTGAAATTGCATCAAGAGTGATGTACAATAATTACAAAAAATGAAAAAAACACAGGAAACAAAAACAGTAATATAACACTTACAGGTTCGGGGCACACTTCATTAAAATAATTCTTACAACAAAAATTCCTTGCTGTGGATAACAACAAAATCTTGAGCTGCGTGACGATACGACATAAAATTTTGCTGGCAAAAATAATGTACACAGTCTGCGAAAAAATAAGAGGAATAGCACAACATACCAGCTGGCATAAGCACGAAAAAAAAACGACACACATAGCAAAAATTGGATAATTTAGTAACTGGGGTGAATACACTGTCAATGAAAGACAGTGCGATAAACTGGAGAATACAACGCTGAAAAGTAATACAATAAAAAAACATGAATCCCTTCACACAGGTGTCTGACAGGTACACTACACAATAATACTTACTACAAGACGAGTAGCAAAAGAAAGAACACAGAGAAAAAAAATATAAGATGAAGTGAAAAGCGCTGAAAAAAAATTGTAAAAAAATAATGAATCCAAAGAATACTATGCGTTTTCACTGAAAAACACAAGGTTTAGAGTACACAAGTTCAATTACTATAAATGTCCTCACATCCGCAAATGTCTTACATGCAAGAAAAATGAACCCTCACAAGAATATTATCACTGGAGTCCTGAGTAGTAGACGGGCGGTGACGAGTGATGATGGGCGGTGTGGACTGTTTCCTCTCCCACTCACACTGTTGTCGTGAAAAAGAAATTGCATTCTAGGCGAACTCACATAACTGGCTTTAATATCGTGGCACCAGCTACAATCTCATGTGCGCTCAATTTATGATGACTGGCCAAAACAGAACTAGTATCCCGGTACCATGGTTACGGGTGTCAAACAACCCACAGGTAGACTAGGGTGGGATGGCTGTGGTGAGAGAGGGTGGTGGAAGAGTGGGGAGTGGTGGGTGAACGACCGGGGCTCTGCCGCGCTACCCAGGGACAGCAGGAGAGCAGTTGGTGGGGGGGACGCTGGGGGTCATGACCGCGCACCCCCACCACCCAACGAAGAAGCGCTTAACCCACCTCTATGCCAACAGAATGTGAACAACCACTCTTTGCATCCAACAGGGAGCACAAAGCGATATAGACCAATACCTCAGAGGAACTTGGCTTAACTTCTTACTGCGTGGCTTACTTCCCCTCTCTCTGCTGGGTTATAAGCTGGGTTGGCTGACTGCGCGCTTACCCCACACGAAGTAATCGGCTGACTGGAAGACGTGTAACGATTGGCACACAGCACGGTCAGGAGCTCTGATGTGAGTGTGAGATGACGGATACTGGCTGGATGATAGGCTGACTGAGCCTTCATCACTCTTCCTCAGTCTGGCTTACTGACTGTCTTGAATTGCAAAATCCCGGGTCAACCCCTCGTAGATTGAAGCATTAGCACACGGAAACTAAGCCAGGAAGCATGAAACGGCTGTCAACAGGCTTGCAGCCGCAGTTGTGAGTGAAGGAATAAACGGCTGGCTGTTGGTGTGGAGGGGAGTGCGGGCTGTCAGGAGATTCACTCTTTGACCCTGCCTGGCTACACACATGACAGTCTTCAATAAACTGAACCGATGTTGAATTACCCTATAAAAACGTAAATGCCACGCCAACCCAACCGCTTGGCCCACCATTTATCCATGTGGAGTTCTATACGTGGATTTGGGAAGAAATACTCCACGTAGCTGTTATACGTTTGAATTGCTGTTCATGTGGAACGAGCCCGCAGCCTTACCTGTCCTCCTTGGTTACACCCGTAATACTGAACTAGCCGTCTTGCCCAGCACCCGTTAGTAGGCTTTTGAAATAGTGTCCATCTCAGACACAAGTATGAAAAGACCGTTGACTCAGGCGAGAATGTTGGTCGTTTGAGTCAACGGACGGTTACTGTAACTGTTACTACTGAGACAGGTAACTGTTTACTAGCTACTGAGATTATACCACTCACGATCTCCTCCTTGAGTGAGGTTTGCATCTTTGAGCCACCTATCATATACTCTGTCCAGCGGCTTCTTTACCCTCCCCGATCTTCATGACTATGCATATGGCAGGGTTAAATCGAAAAGGCCAGTTGACAAGAACCCGTTCCAGTCTGTCCAGGTCTCTTTGTAATGCCTGCCTGATCCTTCATCTGACTTAATTCTTCTCATTACTTTCACAACATCTGCGAACAAGGGACACCTCTGAGTCTATCCCTATCCCATCATGTCATTCCATATACCAATAACAGTACCGGTCCTAGACTGAACCCCCTGTGGAACCCGCTCGTCCACAGGTGCCCATTGAAGGTAGGTATACAACCATCTGGGGGGGAGCGCTGGTTGCTTATTAAGTCGTTATCTGATTTTCTCGTAATTGCGGTGAAGCGGTCAGTTTTTGGACTGAGATAGCCATTATAGTCTAATATACGCAGGACTGTTATCTACTTAAGGATCACAACAATGTTGCTATTGTTTGCGCAAGGCTGGAGAGAAAACCAGACACTTTCAGACAAGAGATGCTGAGCCACTGATGATACTACTTTCCATCCCATGTTCTCGGCGACCTGGCTGAATACTGCTGTATACTAAAGGCTTCTTTAGAAGTCAGGCTAGACAGGCTTTTAATAGAAAACAGAATTTCCACTGCTCGTAGACCCTCAATCATCATCTGAAGTACAGGAATGCTTAAGTCTTTCATCTGTATTTTCCTTGGAGAACGTAGCCCAACATAATACATCATAATTACATTAACACCTGGAAAAATCTGGAGGGACTGGACCCAAACCAGCACCAGAAATCACTCTGTATTACAGCAAGAGACTTCACATACAAGCGCAGAGTACCTCCACTGAAATAAAGCAGAGGAGACGAGTACACTGAGAGAACTCGACGGCTGTCAATCCCTCGACCCTATCAGCGCCCTCCCGTCGTGCATAAGGGAAATTACCAACAAACCTCTGGCTGTCTTACGCCTTGCTGTGGTTCTTGTGTTGGGACGCGTGAGGCCACCAATAACAGCCCGGTTGGTAAGGCCTTGATCCACCAGAGGGCCTGGTCTAGGACCGGGCTGCGGGGGCGTTCACCCCCCAAAAACATTCATGTATCCTTCCAGGTTGTACCAGTGGATGCTGGATCCTGGGCTGTGTGAAGGACCTAACAGTCATGATAATTCAGAACAAATTTTAGTATAGGGGTTAGGTGGCTTCTTACTAGTTTGTGAGAGGAGAGATATCCTCGGTGTAGTGTAACCTTAAAGCTACAATAATTGTGCAGCTTATCAGTGATAATTCAACTTCTCAGATTATATATTACTGTTTGAAAAGTCAGTTTCTGACCATCCGGGTTGTGGTTCGTGTGGCCGATGCTAACAACCTGGTCGATCAGGTTAGCTACCGGGAGGTCTGGTCATGGACCGGGCTGCAGGGGCGGTGACCCCCGAAACACCTTCCAGGTAGACTTCAAATATATTCCATTACATATTGTGCTTATTCTTAACGTTAATTTTATTTCTGCCTTATGTCCAGTCCGGGGCGCACCGCCCCCGAGGCCCGGTGCCAAACCAGGTCTCCCAGTTGCTGACTTGATCGACCAGGCTTTTGGTGTAGGCTACACGAACCACAACCCGGCTGGTCAGGAAATGACCTAAAGAATTTCTCAAGTTCCCTCTTGAAGACAGCCAAAGGTTTGTTGGTAATCCCCGTTATGAACGAAATGAGGGCGTTGAAGAGTCGCGGTCCTCGTACACTTATTGTGTAGGTATTTTACACCTGGCATAAATTCATTTGAAACATTTATAAATAATATTTATTGTCTACTAAATATATTTTTAGTAGTGTTTTTGTGGTGGCCGCAACATTATATTACCAAGATATATTATTGATATTCCTTATTTAATATTTACGTTTAGTATTAAACACTTTACTGACATAATTTATGGTGACAGTATTTAGGAGTATTACACTTGTTACTTAAGACTGTATACTGGAGCATTATTTGAGAGTCAGGTCCCTCTTCTGTACACTACCATGATAACATGCTGGAGTCAGGTCCCTCTTCTGTACACTACCATGATAACATGCTGGAGTCATGTCCCTCTTCTGTACACTACCATGATAACATACTGGAGTCAGGTCCCTCTTCTGTACACTACCATGATAACATACTGGAGTCAGGTCCCTCTTCTGTACACTACCATGATAATATACTGGAGTCAGGTCCCTCTTCTGTACACTACCATGATAACATACTGGAGTCAGGTCCCTCTTCTGTACACTACCATGATAACATACTGGAGTCAGGTCCCTCTCTGTACACTACCATGATAACATACTGGAGTCAGGTCCCTCTTCTGTACACTACCATGATAATATACTGAGTCAGGTCCCTCTTCTGTACACTACCATGATAACATACTGGAGTCAGGTCCCTCTTCTGTACACTACCATGATAACATACTGGAGTCAGGTCCCTCTTCTGTACACTACCATGATAACATACAGGAGTCAGGTCCCTCTTCTGTAATACTACCATGATAACATACTGGAGTCAGGTCCCTCTTCTGTACACTACCATGATAACATACAGGAGTCAGGTCCCTCTTCTGTACACTACCATGATAACATACAGGAGTCAGGTCCCTCTTCTGTATACTACCATGATAACATACTGGAGTCAGGTCCCTCTTCTGTACACTACCATGATAACATACAGGAGTCAGGTCCCCTCTTCTGTATACTACCATGATAACATACTGGAGTCAGGTCCCTCTTCTGTACACTACCATGATAACATACTGGAGTCAGGTCCCTCTTCTGTACACTACCATGATAACATACTAGAGTCAGGTCCCTCTTCTGTACACTACCATGATAACATACTGGAGTCAGGTCCCTCTTCTGTACACTACCATGATAACATACTGGAGTCAGTTCCCTCTTCTGTATACTACCATGATAACATGCTGGAGTCAGGTCCCTCTTCTGTATACTACCATGATAACATACTGGAGTCAGGTCCCTCTTCTGTACACTACCATGATAACATACTGGAGTCAGGTCCCTCTTCTGTACACTACCATGATAACATGCTGGAGTCAGGTCCCTCTTCTGTATACTACCATGATAACATACTGGAGTCAGGTCCCTCTTCTGTACACTACCATGATAACATACTGGAGTCAGGTCCCTCTTCTGTACACTACCATGATAACATACTGGAGTCAGGTCCCTCTCTGTACACTACCATGATAACATACTGGAGTCAGGTCCCTCTTCTGTACACTACCATGATAACATACTGGAGTCATGTCCCTCTTCTGTATACTACCATGATAACATGCTGGAGTCATGTCCCTCTTCTGTATACTACCATGATAACATACTGGAGTCAGGTCCCTCTTCTGTACACTACCATGATAACATACTGGAGTCAGGTCCCTCTTCTGTACACTACCATGATAACATACTGGAGTCAGGTCCCTCTTCTGTACACTACCATGATAACATACTGGAGTCATGTCCCTCTTCTGTATACTACCATGATAACATACTGGAGTCAGGTCCCTCTTCTGTACACTACCATGATAACATACAGGAGTCATGTCCCTCTTCTGTATACTACCATGATATACTGGAGTCAGGTCCCTCTTCTGTACACTACCATGATAACATACAGGAGTCAGGTCCCTCTTCTGTACACTACCATGATAACATACTGGAGTCAGATCCCTCTTCTGTATACTACCATGATAACATACTGGAGTCAGGTCCCTCTTCTGTACACTACCATGATAACATACTGGAGTCATGTCCCTCTTCTGTACACTACCATGATAACATACTGGAGTCAGGTCCCTCTTCTGTACACTACCATGATAACATACTGGAGTCAGGTCCCTCTTCTGTACACTACCATGATAACATACTGGAGTCATGTCCCTCTCTGTATACTACCATGATAACATACTGGAGTCAGGTCCCTCTTCTGTACACTACCATGATAACATACAGGAGTCATGTCCCTCTTCTGTATACTACCATGATAACATACTGGAGTCAGGTCCCTCTTCTGTACACTACCATGATAACATACAGGAGTCAGGTCCCTCTTCTGTACACTACCATGATAACATACTGGAGTCAGGTCCCTCTTCTGTACACTACCATGATAACATACTGGAGTCAGGTCCCTCTTCTGTATACTACCATGATAACATACTGGAGTCAGGTCCCTTTCCTGTACACTACCATGATAACATACTGGAGTCAGGTCCCTTTTCTGTACACTGCCATGAAAACATACTGGAGTCAGGTCCCTCTTCTGTATACTACCATGATAACATACTGGAGTCAGGTCCTTCTTCTGTACACTACCATGATAACATACTGGAGTCAGGTCCCTCTTCTGTATACTACCATGATAACATACTGGAGTCAGGTCCCTCTTCTGTATACTACCATGATAACATACTGGAGTCAGGTCCCTCTTCTATATACTACCGTGATAACATACTGGAGTCAGGTCCCTCTTCTGTACACTACCATGATAACATACTGGAGTCAGGTCCCTCTCTGAAACACTACCATGATAACATACTGGAGTCAGGTCCCTCTTCTGTATTACTACCATGATAACATACTGGAGTCAGGTCCCTCTTCTGTATACTACCATGATAACATACTGGAGTCAGGTCCCTCTTCTGTATACTACCATGATACATGCTGGAGTCAGGTCCTCTTCTGTATACTACCATGATAACATGCTGGAGTCAGGTCCCTCTTCTGTATACTACCATGATAACTACTGGAGTCAGGTCCCTCTTCTGTATACTACCATGAAACATACTGGAGTCAGGTCCCTCTTCTGTATACTACCATGATAACATACTGGAGTGAGGTCCCTCTTCTGTATACTACCATGATAACTACTGGAGTCAGGTCCCTCTTCTGTATACTACCATGATAACATACTAGAGTCAGGTCCCTCTTCTGTATACTACCATGATAACATGCTGGAGTCATGTCCCTCTTCTGTATACTACCATAACAACATACTGGAGTCAGGTCCCTCTTCTGTACACTACCATGATAACATACTGGAGTCAGGTCCCTCTTCTGTACACTACCATGATAACATACTAGAGTCAGGTCTCTCATCTGTACACTACCATGACAACATACTGGAGTCAGGTCCCTCTTCTGTACACTACCATGATAACATACTGGAGTCAGATCCCTCTTCTGCACACTACCATAACAACATACTGGAGTCATGTCAGTCTTCTACACACTACCATAACAACATACTGGAGTCATGTCAGTCTTCTGCACACTACCATAACAACAAACTGGAGTCATGTCAGTCTTCTGCACATTACCATAACAACATACTGGAGTCAGGTCAGTCTTCTGCACACTACCATAAATATCGTAAGGGTTCTTGAATGGAGATATCGTAGGTTGAAAGTAGACACACTTGTAGGATGGTAAATATATTGTCAGACTGAGATGAGAGATGGAGCCCGGTGCCAAGCCTGTTCACGTTTTGTAGGTCTGCCGCCGAGTGAGGGCGGGACAAAGGGATCACTGCCCATGTGTATGCCCATGACGTCACTCCAAGCCAAAGGCCTACGAGGGATCTCGTGTCTAAAGCACATGGAGGATACTAATATGCTATGCTATATAATACAGGGAATACAGGGATCAGCAACTATGCTGGGCAGCTCGGTCATGTTACGTATGTCGTCCCGACATACACTACTATCTATAGGCTGAACAGGCAGGCGGATCTGGGCTGATTCTATATAATAACAAATTCATATATAACTTAGAACTAATGGATGGTACAACATGATTTTGACGTAATGGGTGTTAACGTAATCATTACAAACTATAAGAACAAATCATTATACAATATGGATGGAATTGATCGATCGATCTGTATTCATGCACTCTACGGATTCTGAGGAAGAATAATTATATACAAAGAAGTGTTTAACAGAAAGGCAGATTCGGTGCACGCAAATTCTAGACTGTAATTCTCAGAATACGGGGGGAACGTGAACACGAAAATTTCTGACAAACTAAATCAGCTAAAATAAAACACACAATTGAAAAATTCATTCATCTCGGACATCTAATTATGCAGGCTTTTACACTTAAACCCAATTCTGCGAGGGTGAGGTTTACGTATGCAGAATGGTTATCATCTCTGGGAGGTTTTGAATTCCTGCAAGGGGCTAACACATGCCTTGACTGAGAGATCTGAACGAGTATCTACAAAAAAATACAACTACAATCACTAGTGACTGGGAATTAAAAACTCGTCTGCTGGAGACTCAACTCGACTATTCGATACAGTAATTCCTTGGCTCATTACAAAGTCACTATGGGTACTGGTGGCTTCACAGTAAGAATAAGCTCTTCCTGGAGCAGGAATCGAATCACACCAGAACAAAAGGGGATCGGTTCTTTGGGCATTTTTGACTTTCCTCGACAGTAAATAGAGGATCTGCAGTAACTACACTAACGTGTCGCGATAAAGATCTGCGACTACATTCGACTTGCCGGGTTTAAATTTTCAAAAGTGGGATTGAACTCTTGGATAGTCAAGGTCCATCTGGCTAAACCTTCCAGTAGGCTGTTTGTTTGGAATAAGGTAACGTTCTTCCTTACGGGAGGAAAGAACAAACTCGGTGGAGTGGATGATCCCCCCGGTTGAAAAAATATTAACGCTATAACACGCAATATGAGCAAGGGGGGAACGAATCTACTATCTCAACTGCAAGCACAGGAGAAAAAAAATGAACACGGTCAAAAATGCTGATATTCAATCTGAGTCGCACACAGTGCACGAGGTATCAGCTATAAAGAAACTACACTTACGTTAATATGTGAAAGTTATTCGAGAAATAATTTCTTACGATGCACTGATACTGTCAACTAGGATGGGATCACCATCTGGAACATTAGGAACAACAACAGACACTCTAGTGAGAGCACTAGCTGTAACAGAGACGTCTTTCTGCAGACAGCATGTCACATCAACAAGAGATGGCATTACTAGTTGCAAGTAATCGTTTTCTGACAAGGCATCCCTGTGGAGAAACTACTACTCGAACTAGCAGTCATTGCAGGGATAGGCTGTGCACTCAAGGCAGTCTGAGTGTCCCCGGACACTTGAGGCAACGGAACACTACCCTGCAAGTCTGAAGGTATAGGTGGAACACAGATGGGAATGACAGAATTACTAGTCCCTGACCGCTCGGCTACGTTAATAAGTAATTCACGGATCTATAGGAACTTAATCTGAACTTCACATTTCGCAGCACTTTAACAAATCTCAGATACAAGCTGTGAGAACAAACACAATTGCTCAAGGGCAGTATTGTCTTTCAGTCAGTAAGGGAATGTTGGTACTGTGGACTGATTCATATTGACTTTGACTGGAATGATACACTAAGTGAACGTTCAAAAGTGACTGGGACATCTTCTCATTTAAAAATACTGAAGGGCATAAGTCAAGAAAAAAATAGAGAGAAATGACACAGTAAGCTTAAATGGAAAAAAATGCTTAACTATTCTGCATAAGTAATTAAAAATTGAAAAAGTTACACAGTAAGCAAAGAACTCACACAAGAAGAATATGCAACTTAACAAACACTGAAAATCAAGAGAACTTGTACTTTGCTCAAATCTAATTTGCTCAACTTTTACTTTAAATTGAATAAAATGCACAGTGAGTTGTCTTTACTTTCAATGCAACAAGGAAATACACAATAAAATGATAAAATGGACTCAATAAACTTGTGCAAAAAATTAAAACAAACACAAAAATTCACTGAAATTAAAAATTAAAATGACAGACGAATAAAATACTATGCACAGAACAGAGCATAAGAAACTGCACTGTAATAAACTGTATTGCACAACACTGCATTTAAAAATTTTCTGCAAGAAAAACTAATAGCAACACAATATTTGCACAGAATTATTGCAAAAAGAGTCAATGTGCAATAATAAAAATTATAACACACAAGAAAAGAAATATATCAAAAGGAATGAAACACTTTAACTCTTAACTGCACTTAAACAACAAGCAAAAGAACAATTTACTTTAAAAGGAGAACTTAAAAATTGCACTAAGAAATGAAAATTTTTTCAATAAAACTAAAAAAAATAATAGATGCAAAAAATACATAACAAAAAAAGAGGGTGAACACTTACAGTGATGCAGAACACATCAACATAAACACAATACTAGAATTTTCTTGCAATGAAACGATTTTGAAAAATTTTGTAAAAATGAAACTCTTGCTGGGTCTTTTAAAAAATGGCACTATTGTCTGTGGAAATAAAACAAATTAGACACTGGCTAAATGGAAAGAATATGAACACAAGAATGTTCAACACACAGGGAACAAAACAAAAATACACAAAAGCTAGGAAGAAAAATATAACAGACAACACAGAGTTGTGATGCAGAATATGAGGTGAAAAATTTACTGAAATACTTCACTGGAATACTGAGAACACAAAAGAAATGTCTCATCACTCGCAAATGTCTCTAAAAAAAAAAATATTATAGCTGTAACACTTGAAAAAAATGAGATTGATGATTGTTTATATCGTCTTGCTGCTGTCCTCTGCACAGATGATCGTAGAATTGCGCTTAAATCGGCGAGAGACAACACATGGAGGCTTTTAAAGATGGCGCGAACACTCTAGCTCTTGACCCCCTATGTGGTCCTTAAAATATGGTTTTCTACAACCCCTTTGCATGTGCACCAAAACACTGATGAGGTAGATGAGTTGTAATGGCCGACTTTAGTTTGGGTTTGGTGGGTATGGCTGAGCGAGGCGTCTGAGACCGGGAATGGGCGACACACGTGATCGTGAATGGTTGGCTTATGGGTTGAACGTCGTAAGCCTCACTGAGAAAACCCACACTGCCGCGAAGATAATTCTAAGCCGACTTGCTTAAAATAAACCCACGAAATACTACAACACCACAAGGATGACAAGGAGCACTCAGAATGCTTGGAACTTGAATCACAAGCGATGAAGACTAGTCACGTGGCTTGCCTGAGTACTGGGGTAAGACACCTGGGTTAGTTGCTACTGGCTTATCTTAACCCTTCCACAAGAATAGCTTGATAACTTCACACGATGAGCACAGCAGGGGTGGAAGCTGGCTTGGCAGACCAAATAATGGATGGAGTAGGCTAGGGTGGACTGGACTCGGGTGTTCTGACTCCCCCACCACAGACTGGAAGCTGGGTTATTTTGCAAAAACCCGGGGCAACCCCTCGGGAGTAATGCAAAAAAGCAGGAAAAAACTAATACAAAGAGACTGACCCTGAATAATGTAGAAGCTGGTAGAGTAGCTGGCTTGAGGTAGCTGGCTGGGTGAATCTCGGTAGTCGGTAGGCCTACTGGTCACACGAAATGGCCGTCTTGCTGGTCGACAACTTTATCTCCAAAAATCGCTGTAATCGTCAGAATTACAGGCCCCACCGCTGGCACCATTTATCGTAAGGGTTCTTTAATGGAGATATCGTAGGTTGAAAGTGACACACTTGTAGGATGGTAAATATATTGTCAGACTGAGATGAGAGATGGAGCCCGGTGCCAAGCCTGTTCACGTTTTGTGGTCTGCCGCCGAGTGAGGGCGGGGCAAAGGGATCACTGCCCATGTGTATGCCATGACGTCACTCCAAGCCAAAGGCCTACGAGGGATCTCGTGTCTAAAGCACATGGAGGGATACTAATATGCTATGCTATATAATACAGGGAATACAGGGATCAGCAACTATGCTGACATAAAAACATACTGGAGTCAGGTCAGTCTTCTGCACACTACCATAACAACATACTGGGGGTCATGTCAGTCTTCTGCACACTACCTAAAAAAACATAATGGAGTCATGTCAGTCTTCTGCCACACTACCCCTAACAAACAAACTGGAGTCATGTCAGTCTTCTGCACACTACCATAACAACATACGGAGTCAGGTCAGTCTTCTGCCCCACTAACCATAACAACATACTGGAGTTTAGGTCAGTTTCTGACACACCATAAAACATACTGGGGTCATGTCAGCTTTTGCACACTAAGACCATAACTGGGGTAGCCCTCTTCGT